>QVOA01008519.1:0-21652 GCA_014825685.1 Pseudomyrmex cubaensis | reverse complement strand
AATCATCTTAGTGCAATTATTGCAAAATCGTCGTTATTCATGATGCCATTTTTGTGCAATATTTTCACAATTTGCCTATCAGGGTAATAATTAATTTAATATAGTTTTTGTGTTTTTTTTTTTTTTTATCAAAGTTACTCTACGTTACAAGTTGACTCTCGTTGTGTGTGTTAATAATCTTGAGTATATTCAAATTGTATAATCAAGCGTTACAGAAAGTCGAAAAATTCATTATTATTGCGAGCGAGTTCGTGCGAAACGCAAACGCAGGTGAGAATTGACACCTGGCCCCGTTAATTGGAGCGTGCCGGCGTCTATAAATCTTTCCGCTGTGTAATAATCACTGTAATTATGTATTTACAAGTGCTACCAATATTCGGCAGCGGTAATGCCACATTGTCAGTCAGTCGTGAGACTGACTCTCTCTGTGACGCGCGCGCGTCGTACATTTACGTGCGTTTGAAACACACCGTCGCAACGACGAGACTCGTCGTTGATTTTACGCCGATGTTATAACGGACGTGCTCCTCTCTCTTTCTCTCTCTCTCGACTGTAAAACGGTACCGCTACGCTATTTCGCCGCGGCGCGGACTGTCGTTCGGAACGGGATAATTCTTGCTTTCTCGCGTGTTAATTAGTAGATGATGGTGATTATCAACGCCATCGTTGCGCGCACTTATTAGCACAGTCACGACAAGGTGACTACGAACGCCGGTCTCCGCAGGAATGCGAGCCATAATGGCTCCGAACGACTTACTAATGAAGCTATATCGGCCGCGTGTTAATTAAACGGCGGAAATATTCTAGGATATATATCTCGAAATAGCTCGAGCGCGCTGATACGTTCGCGGTCCGTCGCGTTTTTAAACCGTAATAAGTACCTCGGTAAATATTTTAATGAGCGCGAACGTTAAGACGGCGTCAAAACTGAAAATAGCGGTGTAAAATAAAAAAAAGTTTCGCGCGCGCACTTTTCTTTCCGCCATTATCCAGAATGTTCTCCGAGTTTTGCTAAAAAAAAAAAAAATTATTATTCGGGACGTATAATTATAACGCGCCTCGTCGCGATTGTATTTTATACAACAGAGGATAAAATTTCGCTCGAGAATTGAATCGTTAACGAATACCACATGTATACGCCAATGGTGCCGTCGGGATGACCCCTGGGTTCCCCCTCCCCACCCTCGTCCTCTCTTCCCCCTTTCTCTCTCTCTCTCGCTGTCTCTCTCTCTTTCGCTCTTCGCGTCGTCAAAACGATCGGTCGATCGAGGCAATTAATGCGGCTGGCTTTGATTATCCCCACCGCAGACTGCGGCGACTTCGGGCACGGTCGTCGTGCAAGTAAAGCAGTTTATTTATACGCGCGCAATTAAATCGGACATAGGCATTCGTGCGTCTAGATGAAACGGTCAAGTGTATTTAAGCGCTTCTATATAGTTATATATGTATATAATGCATCGGCTGAGGGAACGCAGCCCACATCTCTCGCGATAACGTGCGCTTGCACGCGCGCGATGTGTGTGCGTTGTATCACGTCGACGCGCGCCGCACAGAGCTTCTTCAATGTTTTATCTCTTTGACGAATTTATAAATAACATAAAACAGTCTTCGCTTTCTGCGAGCGGAAAGAGCGCAGTCGTTACTCCGATTCTTAATTAACCGTTCGATCAGTCGCTTATCAGATGAATAATTAGTTTATTCCGCATACACAATATGTAACGTGTTATTATTCTTATTGTTTCATCAAAACGCTCGTAGTTTGTGTAATTGATATCCCATTGTGAGAGATATGAGATTCTTTCGATTCTCTACGGTTCTTCATCTCTCGCCCCGTTTCTGCGCGACTTGGTTGCGCGCAAAACCTGGCGAGGAAACACCACACCGTGTCACTCGACGTTCAATCAACGTGACTCCGTAACTTCTTCTTGAAGAATTGACCTGCATCTCGCATCACAGAAAAAAAATGGAGTTGCTCCAACTAAAGTCGACGTCACGGGCTGCCACAAAAATAAATAGTTGATTCAATTGCATATGCGATTAATTTAGATTCTTCAAGCAACTATATCTGCTGTGTAGTGCAATAATATTGAAATTGCATCAACAGGATATATTTCAATTAAACTGATGCTGTTGATTCAACATCATTTTTTTTCCGTGCAGTCCAACGGCGCCGTTGACATCACTTCGTCAAATTATCAAGCGGTGAACCCGTTCGATTCGACTATTGTTGTTAAATTATACTATTGTTGATATCAATAGTTTGTTCTTTCACCAGCTGCCACCAGGTCAGAGTTTGTCTTTTTCACTCTAAACGAAAGGGAAAAAAGATAAACTCCGAACTAGCGTGACCAGTTCAGCGAAAGAAAAACAAACAAACAAACCACAACTGTCAGTAAAACGTATCGCTCGCGTCGCATAAATACTTGCGCGCGCCGATAAAATTTGCAAAAGACGAGAAATTTATTGCGCATAGTGATTAACGTCAGCTTTTAATTTGGCACGGTACAAATGCGCGGAGAGCGTAAGATATAACGCGCGCTAATTTGATCGATTTCAAAATGTCATTACCGATCATGCAACGCTTTCACAACGCGCACGCGGGACTGAAAGGCGCATCATTTATATTTCAAAACTGCGAAGTCAATTCGTAACGGGGCAAAAGGAAAATTTAATACGCCGTGGCTTAATAACATCAATCTTATCGTTTCACGTAGCGAAAGTGGAGAGCAATCAAACACGCCATTGAACAAGCTTTGTACACGTACGTATACGCGAAATGCATATATTTTTCAAATTTCGACATTTTTTTCTTCTCCAAGCGCGTATATTAACTTGAAATGATCTATCAGTTTCGCAATCGCATCTCACTCGGACGCCGTCTTTCTCGGCGTGCGCGTTGTGGAAAAAGTCGAACGAGTGACCACGAGCGATCTTCTTCCACGAATGTCCAGATGCCATCAATCTGCGCATCGGATTATATTAGCTGCGCTAAATTGACGCTGCGGGCAATAAAAACAAAAAAGAGGAAATCGAGTTGCTTGCAAGACGCGAGGCACGCACGCACGCACGTACGCACGTAAAACGCGTTCTTCCTGATTTATAGTCGTCGGAATTTTTTTTTCTTTTTCATTTTTTACTGTGTTTTCCTTCGTATCTCCGCACACACGGAGAGTGTAGCGCGCGTCCGTCTCTTTATTATTTCGCCGGCTGTATTGTGCTAAGCGCGCGCGCTCCGTTACCCCGTTATGCGGATGAGAAATCGCCTTCCCACTCGCGGGATGAATGCAAGCCGGTGGTGTATACACACAATTGAAGTCGCGCGCATATAAGAGGCGGCAAAAAGCAAACCGACAATGGAGACCGCGAGATTTCGACTGGAATCGTATCAATCGCTGTCGGGACACAATCCCGCCACGGCGACGTGTTACCTGCTCTCTAACGCAGCCCGGGACTATCGGGAATTCCCCTCTTTCGTTTGCCCTCGGCCGATCACAATGGGGGATCCGTCGATACGCCATCGATACCCGCGGAGTACTTACGTCTACTAACGTGAGCAACATACGCGTGGAACGTTTCTATTGTGTGCGCTCGTTTGGGTCTAATACGCGCGCATTAACGAGAAAAACAGAGATCGTAATGCCATTGTTGAATGGAGCAGTTAAGAATTTTGTTCCTACATTAATTTTATACTTTTCAAATTGTGTTGTTATAATAAACTTATGTATATTGTTTTTAAAATCTAACTTCTTTGATAGTTGAATTGTTTTATTTTTAAATACACGATTGATCGGAAGCCCAATGAGAGACACGAGTGTTAGAAAAGTACTTGATTTGCGAACGTTTTGACCGTGGGTCTTTTTTTTTTCAACGCAAATTTCTGATATGTAAAGATAATTAGTTGTTAATATACCACCCGCGTAAAACTTCTGTTCTATTTGCTCGTGCACACACACGCGCAAGCAAAATACACACAAGCTCTCTCAATCGAGTAGATTTCTCAATCACGGAAGAACAGCGCAGTCAAAGCCGCGTGATTAAAGGGTTACGTGTGCTATTGCGTGTTTTGTAAAATAGAGAGGTATCTTTTTTTTTTTTTTTTTTTTTCGATACGCAATGACGTTTATTGCTGTGATATTAATCGATCAGGAAGGGGTCGTGACTATTGAATCGTTCGTTCGCTCTCTCGTCCTCTCTTTTTCTCTCTCTCTCGCTCTCTTGCTCTTTTCCTACAACTCCGTCTACCTATTTATATCGTGTTCGATGTTGAGGGGGAATATTTGCGGAGTGCACCGGCGCCGCGGCGTTGTTTGTGAGCGGTGAATATACGTATAAATGGCCCAGAGAACCGTTTGAATAGCTGCGCACGAAAAATATGTTTTGTCTGGAAAATGGGTTTCGATTTATATAATGCATTTTAAGAGGATTTGTGTAAGCCACGTTGCCCGCGCCATTGACAAGTTTCGCGGCGCGCATTATTCATTTGCAACGTGTTTTGGAGTTAAACGAAATCGGCGTGCCGATAGATTTTTGTGTTTGTTATATTTATCTATATATATATATATGCACGTTTCTCATTGCCGTTTATTATTTCTGATATTTATATGTAGACGGACGCGCGGATATGAGATAACGAATAATGCTTTGTTGATTAATACGTCTATTCTTCGTGCATGATTATCCCTTTGTTTTGTTTCACTTTTACATTCGTATATTTATTCATTACATTCGTGCAATTTGTACGTACATAGAAAATTATTATACGAGAGATATGAAAAATAAGAGATTTATAATTATATGTGTAATCTAATGTTTCTTTTCAGTAGATGTTACAAATCCGATTTGTGTTGCATCATTATCGCTGCGTAATATCGAGAGTATTAATGTATTACACGTATATATAAGACAAAAAATAATAAATAAAATATATATAATATATATGTGTAATATGTAAGAAATATACTAGAAATGTACAGGTGCCAACAGTACACGCGTATCACGTGCACGTGTCACGTGTCTTTTGCGTAACGTGCTACCGGTAAACACCGTTCGCAAGCAATCGGGCTTGCCGAATTTTCCCGATTTGTAAGGGAGCTGTAAGTACCGGCAGATAGCGAGCACGGCTTCGCTTGCGAGACGAGAAACGTTATTTGTAACCGCGCCGTTATATAAAAGCAAGGTGTAATTAAGTAAATATCTTTAATTATCGTGTGTTATAAAATAACTCGTGGTGTTCGCTCGATCTGCCTTCAGTTTAATCCGTCATTTGTGCAATCCTTACATATATGTATGTCAAATCCTTACATATATGTAACACATTTAAGAAAATATTTTAATTCTATAAACATTTCTTTATATTTCTCTACATATGTATTTTTTTATATAACTTTATATACAGAATTATATTTTTTTTTTCTCATAAAATAATAGCGCGTCTCAATCTCGAAAAATTTTTACTTGTCTACACGCGTGTCTGGTTTAATTACGTCGACTTAAGTGTATTTCATTTTGCACGTGTGTCAATTCATATATGCGCGCGTAATCCGCAAGAAAGAATTATTCGAGTGCATGTAGAGCATTCAAATCGCGAGAGACTTAAGACGAGAAATCGTATAAGAATATCGAAGGGCCTTTCAACATGAATAGCTTCTATTATGCTATTGTGGAGTAGTTTGAAAGGAGTGATGAGGTGATGCTTCACCGTAGAGTCGATCAGACATCGAGAGTTTCATTTCGACACTCCAAACCCCGGCGAAGAATCGATCCGAAACAATCGTTCCTTCAAACAGACTCGCGGCAGATTTATGGCCGTAGTACCTGCGGGATCTGATTTCTTTGATCTTTATGTCGCAATGACATACGAGGATTTACGATTTCGTTCTATGGAGAATATATATCTTTAATTAGTGATAAAAAAAAAATAAAACATAGAGAAACAAAAATATTCATCTTGATATGAAAATTTATATCAAACAGTGTCAACAAATGTTATCAAATATTTTTTACCGACGTGCGTAATTACAACAAGAAGAGAGACGTACAATAGATTTACGGCAGATTCGAGTAAAACTATTATTTGTCATTAGATTCAATTGAATATTCGGAGCAAAATTACGCTCTGAAGATGACTTGGCGGCGCAGACCGATCGAATCGGAATGTGCTCCCGGCTTTCGGATGTAACTGCGATCTCAAAAGCGAACGATCGATGCTCTTTCTGGGCTCTTTTAACTCTCCGGTGCGCCATTGGAGGCTTTCGCGTTCGTTTCTCAAGTGGGATACTATCTTCTCTTTGTTCTTTCTTTTTCCCGACGGTTCCCCCTTTCCGACCGCCAGAGTCACGCTTAGTCTCTCCGCTTAGCAATCCTTACCCCTCCGTTCCACCCTGCGGACTCGTAATCCATACTTTTTCAAGTGACTTTCGACCAAATACCGGTCAGTCGATGAGCCGAACACAATGCGGCGCGCGGTTTATCCACTCGCTCGATTTTCACGACCTCTTTAGACCTCTTAAAATGAATCGTCTTTTCCCCCATACTCGCTTCTTTTTCTTTGTTCAAAGTTTAAATACGCGCAGGTTCTTATAAAAATTGCCAACGTATTTTTTATTATTTAAATCTGTGCGAATAAGTGCAAATAATATGCAAACGTATATACGTGTTTTGTTATTACATTACATATATTATTGCATATGAAAGTTAATTAATTACGTATTTGCGCGCTTTTAACAGCTTTCAAAATTAAATAAGATTATCTCAAGATTGATAAATAGGAAGAGTATATATATATATATATCGCGTGCGCCAGCGTCTAGATGCGTGAGACGAGCATTATGAAATTTTTAATTCACTCCCGATAAGATTATATTTTCCGGGAGTAAAACAAGATCCAGTCTGGCGCCTGTGTTTAGCGCCCGAGAAGACATCGTCAACCGGCCTCGTTTTTAAATAATACGTTCTCGAGCTATCTATCTTCGAGTCCTTCGCATCCGTGAGATTTGCCATCGCCAGTTACATATTATGCAAATATTATTCCATCAGATAGACGCAAGTGAAATTGCCATTTATAATAGTTTCGCGTATGGCAATCCGCGCTGATGCAACGCACGCCTCACACACACACACACACACACACACACACACATATTCGCTCGCAGCGAATATATATTGGCCGTGATAAAGTTTATCGAAACGGCCGAACGGTTTAATGTTACCTGTCTGTGCTGCCTGTGAAGAGGAGACTTGGCGAAGTGCTATTCGTAACGGATGAATTAAAATGTTCCGGGCGAAATTATACGGAAGGGAGCCTCGGCGCGCAGATTAGATATAGCTCTCGACAAATTGAAGTAACCTCACCGTGCGCGCGATCGTCTACTTGAGTTAATTCATAATTTAAAGCGATCCGACCTTAAAGCGATAAAATCGGTAATTGAAACGCGGTAGTTGAATTCGCGCGCGCACAACAAACAGCTCACACGTCGGAATAATATGGATTTTGCCGCGCGAAGTAAAAAGACGAGAGAAATTGAATATCCCGCTCTTTTAGATTGCAACACATCTCTCCTTCTCTGGAAGTGTGTTGGAGCGAGGGGGATGGGGGAGAGGGGGGGGAATTAAAGACGAGGTTCATAAGCATTCTGGTGAGCGCGCGGATGACGTGCGGTGTTTGACCGAGTTGGAAGAAACAGCGAAAGCGAGACGTGATAAACTGGCATCATGCGCGCCTGGCAACTAAATATATATTTCGATTGCGAACTCGAAATGACTATAATTGCGAATACGCGCGACACGAATTCGCACATTGTATACACGCGTAAATAATAGCAAATGGCAACAAATTGAGATTTTTCGCGAATATGAAATTACGTGTCTGTTTCGAAGCGATCGCGGCTGTGCCGGAATTAAAAGAACTTTAACTCTCGCGGCACGCGAAATTGACTGGTCGAATTAGCAAATCACCGAGGCTGATTAACGATCTTACGGAGCTCGCATTCCGGGTTTGTCCTCGGACTTAATCGTTGGGAAATTCGCGGTAACAAATCGAGTCCCGTGTTGCACTCTCGCCGATATTATAAATGCGTTAAATCCGCACTTGTCTTCTCGCGATCCTTTTCCTATAAATCCGTTAATCATTATCATCACGCACACGCTGGACTCGCGAGACAAGAGGCGGAGTGTATTATTACCGACAAAACGGAGATAATTTTATGAAAACTGGTCGGACGAGTTAAGTGAGTGAGAGAGACGCTTAATACACACATTTTCGTCGTAAATAAATTTCGCAACTCGCTTTTGTCATGATGTTTGTCGGAATAGTGTGTTTACCGTTTATATAAATAGCGCGTAAAACGGTATATACGCTGATGCGCATATCGTTTCTCCGAAAGCAACAATAAACGTTAAAACTTTTGACGTCCGCGCGAATCGAGAGTGCGCGCGTAAACACGCGAGAAGAGAAACTCTCTTAACCGGACAACCGGATAAAAAAGATCCGGGAGGAGGCGAAGGAAGGGAGGGAGTAAGAGAATCTGGTCTTCGGTTTCGCGTCAATCTGGTACGTATCTCAAAGTGGAGGATACATTGAACGGGCCAGGTTCCGTTTGGGCGTGGGACTCTTCGGAGTTCGTAGCGTGGTCGTTAATTATAGAACGCCACGGGGTTACGTTTCAATGGATGATTGATGAACGCAGGGCGATCCTCATCTAACCTCATCCGAGGAAAAGAGGTAGGCGAAGGGCGAGAGATAGAAAGAGAAAAAGATAGAGAGAGAGAAAGAGAGAGGAAAAGGAAGACGAGGAAGAAAAGAAGAAGGAACGGACAGTAAAGAGGCTCCAGCCTCAGAGAGGTTTCATTCTGGAAACAGGTTCCTGATTGTTGAGAGAACCACCACGGCACATCCACGTCTTCCATACTCTCGGAACATGAGTTTGAAGATCTAGATATCTACGCGTATCATCGCGCGCGCGCGCGTCCAACGACGAGATTTCGTTGTTTTTCTTCTCTTGACTCTTTGTGACATCAAATCGTAGATAAAGGAAGAGGATCGGGTCGAAAGACATCGGAGATATTTATCTCAAAAGCTTAGTTCGAACGAAATTTTATCCTCGCGAGAGAGAGAAATGAAGTCGCAAAGAATATCGCGCGTTCGCAGATATCAGAATATATACAATATAATTGTCATATCGATTGGAATATTTAAACACCCACTTGTGAAAAGTGACACTTTCTTCCTGACAATCATGTCGCTTAATTATCGGACTGCGATTTATTAAATTGCGGGGAAAAGCACCTCGCAGAGCGTTAGCAGCGGATAATGCATCAATGATGACGATGATAATGACGATAATGACGGAAATAATGATAATGATGATAATGGCGATGGCGTGCGGAAAGCGTAGTAGTGCCGATGACGGTAATGACGAAGATGTTGATCTGGGATCGATGTCGGCCCCACTTTATCGCTTCATTCTCGCGGAACGTAGTTTTATATAGCCGCTTATTGGAACAGATTAAAAGTCAATTACCACCATAAAAATTTATGGGATCAATTTTATCGCGGATTGCTTCGATGTATATATATATATACATTCGGATCTCAGTTTGTGTGCAAGGCGTAACAAAAATCTTGTCTCGCGATTGTGAGAGAGAGAAGTCGGTAAAAATTTATGAGAGACAAGTTTTTCTTTAAATAAAAGTTAAGAATTTTACGTCAGGAGACTTTCTCTCTCTCTCTCTCTGCGTAAATATTTTTATTTGTTTTTTCGCTATGGAATTGATTGCATGTTTTAATCGATTGCGTGTCAATCTTGCTCAGGCGTCGCAAAGCAGATATTAGGCGCCGCGACAATTTAGCCAAATTGCTCATTCGCCGGGTCTCAACGTTTATAAATTACGATACCCGGTATTATGTTTCTAACGATCGCGAAATTCGATCATGAATGAGCCGCATGTACGTGCCCCGGTCGGGCGCAGAAGAAGAAGAAGTGGTCGGCTGCGGTCGCAGTTGATGTCGCGACGTCGGCGATGGAATTTGATTCTGCGGTTAGGGAGACTTTTGACGAACAGTATGCGCGCGGCCCGATGTCTCGTCCCCTCTCATCTCTCCGCTCTCGGAATCGACGATCTCTTGTTCTCGAATCCGGGTGCGGATTCCCCCCGTTCCTCCTCTCAACGAGGAGAGGCCTTCTCGTCTCGACACGATCGTAAATATACCGGGGCAGAAGAGAGAACTCGCGCAAGAAGTTCGAGCCTCCGATTCGCTCGGAGCCGAATCATTTTTGTTCACCCTTCTCGTGCCTTCTCGTTTCTTCTTGCCTCCCTCCACCGAGTGCGTGGTGTGCTTCGTACTTCGTACGGTTAACGGCGTTCTTCGTCCGCCAAGTTTGGTCTGGATAATTGTTTCAAACTCGTCTCTCTTCCACCCCTCGAGCGCGCCGCTCTCCGTTTCTTACGTATGCATATGTTACACACACACAGACACGTACATCCCTTATTTAGCAGCGCGCGAGTTGTATCTCAGAAATTAAAATAACAAGGACAGTCGTATTGTATAATTGACGAAGCATGTGCGACGTGGAGAATAGGATTCTTATTAATTATTAATATACACATCATCAATGCGCGCGCAATAAAGAGCGGCGGAGCGATAAAAGCGCTTAGAACAGACTCCGCGGCCGCGGTAATATCTTTCAACCATCCATCAGCGCGATCGCACGTATAATCGCGCTAAACAAACGTATGCATACCCCGGCATACCGCGGCAAATACTGCAATTTGCATACAAGGAGCTTGTAAAAAAAAAAAAGAAAGAAAAAAAAAAAAACACGTGCGACGGCGGATCCTTTCACTTTTGTGTGCATATATACGTGTTCGATATATTTTTCAAGGTCGCTTCTCTCTCCTTCCCTCCCCTTCGACGGCGCGAACACCGCCGAGAGAGTTGGTGCCACAAATGGCGAGAACGTGGGCCGCGCGCGCTCTCGCTTCTTGTCCGTTGCTTCACGCTCAGCCTATTACTCAACGTCGCCGACGTAATTAGCATAATAATATCTGTAACTCGCGGTTGCAGCGGTAACTAATTACCGGCATATTAATCAAGGTATTCGACGTTGGAGCTTGGCCAATCCCAACTATCTGAGATGCCAATCCAATTTATCTGCACTGCATTAGAATGTCAACCGGGGCGAGAGAGACAGGCCGGCCATTACGGCACTTTTCAAAGAAGTGAGAAAATAGACAAGGCAGGGCTTTTCTCAATAGCCGCATAAGTACAGAAATGTTGCGCGGTGTCGTGTTACAAAGCTTTGGTTTCGGTTGATTGGCTCGACACGTGTTTTATATCTTCGCGCCGCGCAACACACATCGGCGGTTAGAACGAAATTTCGCCAATTTTCTACCCGCAAGCCGAAACAATTGTATTTTCTTCCTCGGATCGGAAACTTAGATTCCGGGGAAACGCTTGTATCGTTTGTTTTGTATTTTTTGAGTGGATGTGAACACAGTCACTCCACCTCGCATTCATCCCGCGATCTTGATCCCTCACGATTGACATCGCCGTGTCAGATTGACAGGTGCGATACGGATAGACACGATGTCGTTCGTTGCGAGAAGAATGGATTAGAGTTCGGATGCGAGAGGTTCGGCGGTGCTGCGCGCACATGTTGAGAAAAGGAGGAAAAATGATTCTGGCACCGTCGTCGCGAGGCTAATTCTGGTGACGCCACTGCGTGCCGCGATGTTTGCCTCGATTCAAGTATAAATTTCGGAGAAAACGCGCACGCGCGCACCCGTCTGTGCGTGTGTGTAAGTCATCTTGCGCGAATAAAGCGAATGTTTATCACGCTGTTTTTATCAGAGATCGGTGACATATTTATCTAATATCGAGTTAATGATCGATTAGAAGTAAGTTTGATACCCGCCGCACCTGTCGAAAACTTAATTTATCAAGTTTTATTTGCGACGTTAAATGAACTACATCAATAGAAACTTTATTTACTGTCTTTTTTCTAGTTATGTTAATTATTTTGTGTCTATAATAAGTTGCGTTTGTCACGTTGAGACGAATCGACCAAGCTGATGATGATGTCGTTAAAGAGCTGAAGTTACAATAACACAGACGCACGTAAGACAAAGTGATTGAGTCATCTCCGGTCTTTCTACTTTTTTCTGATCTACGCGGCGTAAAATCCGGCGCGGCGCAAATTGTGTTGCCGGTAAACATAATAATCGTTGTCGCCAAAACCGATATCAAGCGCCGTATGATTAGCGGTTTTTCACAGCACGCAAAAAACATTCTCAGCTCGAAAACAATTGTGTCTGCTTTACGTTTACGACGCTGAAAATTAAACCGCGCCGCGATCGCGTTACTTGGCGCTGGTCAAGAAAATTTTAATTGGAAACATCAAGCTCGCGGTCGCCAGGTAGCCATCAATTATCCGCATTACCGCGCATACCTCGCCATAATCGGATCGTAATTATATCGCTGCCAAGCTATCTCCAAGCTAGAGTCACTTATTAATTTTCTCCCGGGTAGGCTGTCCCGGGTAGTTTGTTACGGCAAAATGAATGTCGTATCTGAACAATTTTGACGTCATCTCTCCGCGTAAACATTCTTCGGCGCGTTACCTCAACTCCCGGTGCTTTCAACACCATTTTGTATTTTCCACTCGGGAGCGAACCGATAGATCGGCTGACTGATAGATCAGAATTATCTTCTACATCCCGTGGCTTTTAGAAGAGACACCTATTACTCTCCCACTGTGTCCGCAACGACTGGTTTGCAATTAGCTTCACCGTGCGGCTGCAATCGGGGAAGTTGCACACTACACGCAACACACATGCACACACACACATATTCTATAACATGTAAGCTATACCGTGCGAAATATAATAAGATAACAAACCAACTACGTGTATCGTGTCGATCGCGCGTTGTCGTCCCTTTTCGCAAAATCCCTCTCCTCGCCTTCGATACACCCGTTTTACCGCACAAATGCCGGTGAGAATGAGTGACGTAAACGAGCAGACAAAATTATTTTTTGCCCGCATATTTTTTGCCCCGTTGCTACGGAGCCGCACACAGTTTGATGGACACTTTGCAACTCGGTCCTGCTCTTTGATTGAAACCAGAAGGCGCGGAACGCCCGCCCCTCTCGTTTTATCGAGAGTTTTTGCGCTCGCGGAATCTCCAAAGTGAATTTTCGAAAAGTTTCTTTTGTCGAAGCCAATAATGTAATTGTCGCGAGTGCGTGTCGCGCGAAACCAAAATCGAAATCCGCAAATATAATAACGAAGGAGAGAATATAGGAAAAGGAGGTAATTGGAGTAATTAATCGCGGTAACACATATAAGTAGAGACCGCGAAGAAATGTGTGTAAAATCACTAAAGGCAACGATCCCTGTGATTGGTCTCCGCGCGACAACGCTAAGACACCCTTCATAATGTTTACATTCTTTCGCGTGATAAAGGTCCTCGTTTCCGTGATAAATTGAAGATACGCGTCAGTGATTCGGGAAACTTCACACACTCATTATTCCACCAGGTATCTCCACCCGCCCTGCTCACTCATTTTTTTCTTCTTTTACCCTCTTTACATTCCGGAAGCTTGGGCTAAATGTGAAATCCTACGTATATATAGCACCTATTTGCCACACAGAACTTGGCACTCGATACTTCTTATCCAAGCGAATGTCCAAAAAAAAAATACGCTTGTCAATTTTCCCGGTTATTTATTTTCCCGAATTTGCGCGAAAATAAATAAAACGTAGATAAAAATTCATTTTTATAATAATGAATTATTATCTACGTTTTACCAAGATTATCTACGTTTTTAATCTACGTTTTATTTTAGTTTGCGCAAATTCGTGAATGTCGATTTGAATGCAGGTAGTGAATTTTGAAGAAAAGGTTGCGCTTCGGTCACATAGACGCGACTACCTACACGGTTTTATAGCCGTAAAAGGCGCGTTGTGCGACAACGTTACGACTTTTCTCATATCTCGACCGTCACGTACGTAACGGTAAGAATCTTTTGGAGATTCTGGCACGACGACGACGACGACGACGACGACGACGCGAGGTTCCTCGGTGAAACGCCTTTCGGGCGCGTCTCGTCACGGTAATATGGTAGATTAGTCACGGCCTAATGATGAAAATAAG
Source organism: Pseudomyrmex cubaensis (assembly GCA_014825685.1). NCBI lineage: Eukaryota > Metazoa > Arthropoda > Insecta > Hymenoptera > Formicidae > Pseudomyrmex > Pseudomyrmex cubaensis. Next base: position 7,500 of record QVOA01008519.1, on the reverse strand, counting down.
AGGCGACGCGCGCGGTAGCGCGATTTGGCCGCGACGGACAGGCTAAACGATAATCGCCGCCATAAAATATCGAGATTCTTCACGCGCGTACACGCTATACCATTAGGGCTATTCCTAGAGACCCGCGCGCGCGTTGGCGAAACAAGTAATAAGCGTTGCTTCGACAAACGACACAGTAGCCAGTTTCTGGCCTGGAGCTTTCTCTCTCTATATATATATATCTCTCTCTCTATCTGCGGTCTCGAAAAGCAATCCCGAGCGCTTTTCTACATAATCGTAAATTCTCCGCGGGGTCGTTAACGCTCGCAACGACGAAAACAAGGTTGTTAGGAATTTTTCGACAACGCGCCGCGCTCTCTCTCTCTCTCTCTGTAGTCACCGGGACTCCGGATGCCATTTTCCGCGTAGTAGATTCGTGGATATATATTTCTATATGTATATTCACGTACACCTCCTTAGCTTTCCTCGCGCGCCTCTCTAATTGTGCGCCGGTCACGGATAAATCTGCGCTTTATTGCGTTATGATCATCACGCCACTGCTTGCCTTTCGACATCGTTAGACGCGAAATATCGGTGCGCTTCTCGCTCCGACTTATGAAATCGTTTCCACCGGCGAAACGAGGTTACTATATAATCGAGACCACACACACACGCGCACACCGAGTGCGCGCGCGCGCAAGTATCTCTTCGGCGCCGTAACACTCTTTTTCTCGCATTCCTCGAGGTGTGTCCTCTGACCCGAACTACGCGGCATCCATGCCGCGAGCACCAGGACTGCCAAGCAAGTCTTCTCTCTCTCGCTCTCGGGAAAGTATAAATAGACAGTCCGAAAATATATCGCGCGCGAGCAGAAGCCAAGCATTCTCCAACCCGCGCGTCCACGATGACAGAAAAGCGCGAAGAAAGACCAAAGGGGAAAAGCGAAACAATGTACAGATGCGAGCAATTATATGCGACGAATGCGTGTCCGTTGTGACACCTCGAATGACAACAAACAACGACGACGCAAACGGCAACGTTCTCGCCGCGCCGTTGGAAAAGACCTCTCGCGCGCCTTCCATTCCAGACGCGAGAAACTGTACAGCTCTCGCAGACGAACGGGAAAAAGAACACACAAAGGCGGCGTCTTGGCGCCAGCATTCTCCCGATCGAGATAACATTCTGATGCAGCTTCGAACAAGTAATTTTCACTAGTCCGCTTTTACGACACAGATTCCGTGGGAAAGATGTTTGTGCTTGTTACCTATCGCATGTAAGAGGCCGAATGTGTAATTGATGCGCTACAAGAAAACTGGCGTGACATGTGACTGGCGTGATTGTATATACTTATTCGCCACGTGAAACACACTTGAGATATTGTGAAAATGTACAACACGAATATCATGAATTTGAGAGGGAGGGAGAGAGAGAGAAATGCCTTCTTGAGATTATTAATAAATTACAATAAATTTTCGTGTATAATTTATTAAGTTTATGAATTTTTTTTTTGAACATATGTCAACGAGGAGCTCTTGAAATTCAATAACGTTGAAAGAAATATTTATTCTCGGATGTAAAAACCATTTAACAGCTTACGTTACCGGGATCGTCTGTTCCGCGACAATTATTTCCTTGACGCGGCGGTTTGTAATTGCTCGACGGTAAATCCTACAACGCGAAGACTTCCGCCCCGGCTTCTCCATAGCTTCGCGCATAGCTGCACGAATCTAAACCGGTCTACAACATAGGATCCACACGCAATCGGTCGTCATTTTCACCGAGACGCGCGCCGCGTCGGTGCGAATATATAGCTCAAGGGGTGTTCACGTCGTGAATGCCGATGTATAACAGCACGCATCCCCCTTATACCTGCGAATCACGCGATCATTCCCCGGTCTACTCTCGATGTCAAAAAGCGATCGCGACGTATTTGAGAGAGTAATGATCGTACAGGTGCTCTACCAGAAGATCATTAGCACTTTGCCGGGCCGCAATTAACTGCGAAAGTCATGTTATGCGAAATATGTATATGTGGCGTAAGTGATGTCACGCGATTTTGAGGCTGCGTGCGTGTCGAGAAATGCGCGCCATTATCCGCTCTAGTATAAATAAGATGACTGCGTGCGTGTAAATATATACACGTAAGTATATACACGTACTTAAATGGAGCAATAGAGAATAAAATATATAAACTTCGCCTCCCCCTTCCCCTATTCGATATATGTATCATTTAAATAAATGTTTACTTAGCTTCAATTCCGGTTATTTAAAAAAATGAGACTTTTTTATATAATTTAATTTTTTTACTTACTTTCGCGATGATATCGCGATTTTATTTATTGTCTCGTGTCTCTAAAACCGAGGTGCTCATAGCATAGGTAATTAAATAATGGCGCGTTCGCGCACTCGTTTCTCCCGTTCTCCCGAGTTCGCGCGTGATGGTGACAGTAATGGCGCCCTGGCGCGAAAACTAATGCGAGAGAGCGCCTTTCGCGCGAGCATTACTCTCGCAAGCTCTATTCAACGTGTTCATTAAGATCATCGAGAGACGCGCGCCATTTCTGCATTCGCCGCGCGTTTTTGCAAAGTACTTGTATTAAGTCGCGGTGGAGGGGGGGACTACTTGAGCCACAATCAGTTTTCCGATAAACAAAATACGTCTTTCGATGTAGAACGAAAGAGCACGCCCTTGCGGGGCATTCCTGCGAAGATTATTCGTGTGTCAAAATAGAGTACCGAGACAGCGAGCACGAGGAGAAAGAAGAAAGGTCTAAACAAATGGACGTACTTAATTCGCGTTAGACACGCCGCTCAAACTCGTCTCGCGATAGAAAGACGCACTATGGCCCCGAGCAATTTCCTTAGCGGCGTGTTCGCGCGCGCTTATACGAGACAGCCGCGTTAATTAATTTCTTAATTAAATAATGATCATGACTCGTTTTAATTCCGATCGCATTATGACGCACGTAAATCTCTTATCTCTTAAAGGAGATTTAATTGACATAAAGAGAGATAATTCTTTCTCTTGTTCTCTCTCTTAACGTATAGTAATTGTATTTTTCGAGGGAGAACAAAAATGAGAGAGTTTTCTGCAAATTAATTTAGTAAGTAATTGAAAACAAACAACTGTTGCGCGCGCGTGTAAAAAAAAAACACTGTTTTGCGTGTGAATAAAATTAAAATGAAAGTGCTTGTAGTTATCTTCTCTCTTTCGTCGGAATACGCTCAATTGTAGATTAAATTAAGGGCAATTTACGAGAATTTTTGCGCCGCAACACACACACACACACATATCGTAAATGATGGCAAATCAGACGACAAGGGCGGCAGGGGTTATTAACCCTGTCGCGATGACGTCCAATGGACGATTGTATCGAGAGAGAGTTTTGAGTGAGTTCGCGCTTTTCAAAAATTCCGCGCACGCGATGTCAATTGGAAATATAAACAGGATTCTTTGTCGGTCGTTATACGTGCCTGTATCTGGTGGTCACGGTGAATATGAATGTACTTATGTGAATATATGATTAGTAAGAAAGAGAAATTCACTTCCGTTCGAACGGGAATTCCAACAACAAACTATTGACGAGCGTGAAAATGCACGTTATTACGTCGCGATTTATCAAATCACATTACGTTAACGAGAGGAGCAGGTAATTAATCGTTTGAGAAATCGTTTAAAAAGATGGAAAATTTTCCAGAAAAAAAAACCGTGCCGTTATAAAGTTAACGTCCCAATTTTCGTATCGATTTGCTCGCTCGCGCGTCTAAAATAGACCGCAACACTAAATCCCATTAGGCAATCCGCACATTGATACACGATAAGTGATTTGACACGCTTCTCAAATGACACTTTGATATTACGAGCTTGCAGACAACAAATATTCATACACTTTTGTTCGGTTGTTTTTTTTTTTTTTTTTATTACATTCGTGTTTGTATTTAGAGAAACGTTACATATATACATCGTATCGTCACAAAGCCGCACGTCGGGTTACGAGAGGGTGAGGTAATCAAACCTGTAGTTTGTATCTCTTCAATGATTGGCACTTATCGATTTTTTTAGTTGTTAACATTTTTTTTTGCCCACGGTTACTTTTTCATTGACATTACAGCAGGTTAATTTAGATTTTTTTTTCGTGGCAACAGTTTTGGCGAGTTCTTTTTAGTTAGCACTTTTGAAAAACAAAATTGACAAGTCTACCAATCGTTATGAGTTTGCCAGGCTCGATAAGGGTGTTTCACCCTGTAATCTCTTCGCGTACTTATATATCGGTCGCGCGACGGAACACACACGAAAAAAAGTGATTAACGCATCATCGATATAGGTATACGGTTTATTTCTTGTCGGTCGCCCTTCTTCTTCTACGGCGTCGCTGCCTTATAGTGTCGCCGTTTGTGTATACTCGTCGGCAATAAAACTGGCAGCAGTAAAGTACGGCGTGTTAACGTCAGGTTTACGTTATACCGGCCTTTCCGCACGTGAAATGAGAGACCCAGGAAGAGGCCACGACGACCTCGTAACTCTATCAAGAAAACCGGCGACTTGGCAAGCGCTCACAGAGGTTACTTTGGTGCTCGAGCGCCGATATACTACACACTCGGGCGTGTGACGATGTGGACGTATCTGTGTTTTTTATTTTTTCTTTACAGACCATATTCAAGTATATCCCGCTCCACCTCCTCCTCTCCTCAACTCCATCGTAACCTTCTCTCTGGATACCCGAGGCGCGTCAACCTGCGTGATATCCAGAAATTTCTCGTGCGGTCGGGGCAACTTCATAAAAGTTTCGTGCGGTTATCACGATCACACGGCGAATAAAGTAACTCGATAATCGCCGCCTCTTTCGTAAGGAAAAAAACCTTTGTTCAAGTCTCACGAGAACAAGCTGATTTAGGATCTCTGTATGCGTCGTATTGTAACGTATTATCATATTGTTAAACGAAACGTTGAGGAACGGAGTCCGATCTATCCGATTATCGTACACCGCGCTTGCGCAAGCGCGGAATTAAAAAATTATAATTCGTAATCTTGTATGATTCGATTGTTCTTTTTGTCTATTTTTACTCAGAAACTTTACCGAGCTATTAAAATACGTTGGATGTATGTTACATTCTTGCATTACTTCGTACCCAATTCATTGTAGCCCTCCGTTTATGCGAAGCTACGCCGGAGCGCTCGTTTGCGTCGTTCGAAAATATATAGTCGTGCGCGCGCGCGCGCTAAATCGCATCGCCGGGTGCCGTCGGTTGCGCAATTTTGCAAAGCAAAGTGCTCAAAGTAACGACTAGTTAAACCTACAAACTGGCCAACTTCGTCCGCGATACTGAACAAACAAAGTGCGCAAACGTTATATAGACGCGAGCAACGGCGGTAATCCTTGTGCATGTGGATCTTCGTCTTGTTGCTAATGCCCCGTGAAACGCGCGCGCGCGCCATACGAATTAAAGAGTGAAATATGTTAATGGAGTTCCTCTCTCCTGAAGAGAGAACGAGCGCGCGCGCGCGCGGATGGTATCTTGATTAAGGTGTCTGGCGGACGTTAGTCATTCCGGCCATCCGCGGCGGGGACCGCGAAAATCTAATTTTCGCTACCAGAAACTGAAAAACCCGGATCCTGCGACGACCTTCCATCCAACGAAGAGACTTCCAGTGCCTTCTGTGTGCGTGTTCCTCTCGCTCTCGTTTTCGTCGTGAGGGCGCGCTCAATCTTTCACGCTTCGACGGGGACACGTGCGACCCCTCCTTGCGCCGAGAATAAAAAAGCCGATCCGCGTCTTGTTTGCAAAATTGAGCCGTTAACGCTCCTCGATACTTACGTGCCGATGACGTCGGTAGGGTGGAAAGTACGCGAAAATTTCGTGCACCTTGTGCAAAAAAACGTAAGATTTTATTTTGGTATAAACGCGCGCGTGGAATCGACAGAGCGCACTCGTAAAACATGTACCGAAAACTTTTTTTTTTTGGTTCAACAACGAAACTCAGGCTATACAACGGGATGAACTTGTCACTGGTGTATACTGTGACAGCTGTGCAAAAAGTGCGAGCAATGCGAAAGATCTCGCGCTTATTAGTTCTCGTGAAACGACTAACTCGACGCTTTAGATATCGAGGAGCGTTAATGCATTCAGCTGTTTCAGATTAACCGAACGATCCGGTTGGATTATACGCGCACATGCGATGCAAAACGTAAAACAATATTGATGTGTATCTTAATGCGTGCCCATGTATATATTGATTATGACAAACACTCGGTTTGAATCACAAGAACACGATGATATTTCCTGCGAGAATAATATTTCTCTTCGTGTCGTCACTTGTACACTTATGGTCTTCTAGATTGCAATCGAGTCAAGAATACGTGCACCACCAATCGTGTAGAAACGCCGACACGCGCGGAACGTTCTTTATTATCGTAGATATTCCTTTTATTCCGCAAAAAAATAAAAAAATAAAAAAAAATAAAAATAAAAAGTCGCCGTGTAACTTTTTGATTTAATTGATAGTCAGTCTGTTCCGATATCCAATCTCGCTCATCTTCTCTCTTCCACCCCGGCGATGCCGGAACGTTTTATACGATTGTTCGGTGCTTCGAAATAGCGTTTGTTGATTGCTTGTTAATTGGAAATATGTCGGAAGGCCGTTCACGTTTCGCGAGGCCAAAGGGCAAACGTATCTCAGACTCTTTAAACGCCGGCAATCGCGCGAAGAAGCGAAGAACCAAGACAGTTCGGAATAATATTATTGATGCGCGGAAATCTCCTTCTCGCGAAATAATTTATATTAATGCTCACAAGAAAATTTTCCTGTCCCCTCTCTTCCCCCTCCTCGTTCGCGCTCACCCGCGAATTTAATTTTAATTCTTTCGAAGCGCGAGATGCGCGATCGTGTTGTGTGTTTGAAAAATGAATAAATCAATCGTTGTGGCGTTTACGACTAATGTACGCGTTTATTTAATTGCTCGTAAAGGTAATGAGATAATGAAAGTAGCAAATAATTGGATAATTGATACGCGTGTAATTATCGGCATATAATTTTTCTTCACTCTTTCCCCGTATCGCCGTAAAGTGTAATTACTCACGAGCGAACTCTGACCGGACAGTTTGAAATATGCGCGCGATAAAGTATTATGGAAATTTCTAATTATGCTTGTATTCAATAACGATTTTCTCAGTAATGATTTTGCAAACGTAATGTGTCTAATATCGTTATCACGTTAAGTAGCCGTATGCGCATACACACGTGCTTTTACTCGAAACCAGAAGAAGAAGAAAGCCAACGCACAGTTTATCGCGTGACAGTTTAAATTGTTACTTTTATTTGTAACTCGCAAGACAAGATTTTCGAGCGTTGCAAAACTAAATTCTACTGTAATCGCGATACAGAAATTTTTTTTGTCAAAATAATGCGCGCCACCGCGATTCGATCGTTACTGCCGCATTTTATTGTTTCGGTCGTTTCGCGCACACGCCCGCGGTTTGCCGTTATATATATATATTTTTTTTTTTTTTTTTTTTTTTTTT
>QVOA01008518.1:0-21875 GCA_014825685.1 Pseudomyrmex cubaensis | reverse complement strand
TATATATATATATATATATATATATATATATATATATTTAAATTTTTAGTGTAAATTATACCACTAAATTTTTGAATTGAAATTTTCAATTCGCAGTATTTGATTCTTAATCTAACTTTCAAGAGCCTAAACTTTTAAAATGTTTTAACTTCATAAAGCAATAAAATCAATTTATGTATATGAGATGTAAATTAAGCTAGAAAATATACGATAAGAACCGTACGATCGCTCGAGCATGGGTGTATAGGAGGCTCGGGTATGGAAGAGTTTATCGTGAGTCAAAAAGTCTTTCATTAATTTTGCAAAATTCGCAATAATATTAACAATTATTAATAAAGTTATTAATTAATGAAGATCTGCGAATGAGCGTGCATTCAAAAGACAGCTCAACGTTTTGGGCGCTTACAATTGCGTAGTAACTTAGTGAGAAGAATTTTATTTAGTGAGAAGAATTTTAAACTCGTGAAAGTTCACAACCAAGATATTGGTTTGTATTGATCTATTAGTAGGAGGAGTTATAACGGCATATATATGATATACACATTAAATAAAAGGCAATCGATAATTAAACGTGAAAGCATAGTTCTGGCATTTTGTTTTATCAAAATAAATTTTAATGTAAAAGAAGTTATGATTTCGCGTTTAATCGTCGATAGCATTTTTTATTATAATATAATGTATTAATATAATATATTAGAAGGAAACGGCCAATACCAGATAAAATCATATGTTCGGGTTAAAAACTTTCTTTATTCAAAAGTTAAATTACAAAAATGTTTGTAATTTAACTTTTGAGTCAAGAAGTTTTTTAAGTCGAACATCTGGTTTTATCTTGTAGTAGCCATTCCTTTCTATTGTCAAATTTCATGAAAAGCAACATACAAATTAATATATTACATACTGTTATGTTAACTCCCGGATATCCCATTTAACTCCCGGTGATACCTCATCAGGATCAAAATAGGACAACTGATTTTCTCGAACTTCTAATTTTTTTAAAACAAAAGTAAAAATGCATACAAGCAACTAGATGTAATTAGAAATAGTTACTTTTTTTTACTTGTTTCAAGTACCTCTGAATTAAGACGCAAAATTGTCCGAGAAACACTGTAAACCGCACGAAAAACTATTTCTGTTTTTGACACTTCTTTTTAAACAAAAACACTATTTTTATTTTATACCAGGAATGTGATATTTAGTACAATCACTTTTTGACGTTGCTATCTTACCAGAGTCAAAAAGAGACAAATTTTTCTTTTTTCCACTTTCTGTTTGTTATTTTGCACGAACTGAAGCTGGCGACAAACTGCGTGTGTCCTACGAATCTTCTACTTTTCCTCTCTTTTCGCCGGTCCAGACCCGTTCCTTCATCTACATAATATGCGCGTTCCGATATTCACTGCCACTACTGGAAATCTGTAGCACGTGTGACATAAAGTATAGATTTTTAGTACTGGCGGTGAATAAAATCAGAACGCAGCTGTAGAAATAATTTTATTGCGCGATTTAAAAAAAACTTTGTTTCCTTTTGACCCGTGAGATATCTGAGGGTCAACTTACTTTTATTGAGTTGCCACATAGCAACCGTGAACGCGCGAAACGCTAGGCTGTTAGTGCAAGCTTATTTGCAAATCTATTAATTTTTTTAAGTGAAACATGTTTCATACTACCGCACAAAAACATATGTGTGTGGGACATGTTTTATATCATTATTTATATTATCTACATTGTGTGCAAAGTAAAGGACTTTTTGTGATTTGATGACCCGCGATATAATATTGCTCTGCTCACGAGTAACACGATTATTATCGGAGGTTTTGTATATGAGATGTAAATTAAACATCTTAAATGATTTTTTGAATTGAATTAAATTCGAATTTCTATGTGTTTACACGTTTAACAAATAAAGTTTGCACGTTCGTACATCCAGCATATTGGTTCACATTGATCGTAAACTCTGTCCTAGTTGAACATTATATGAGCTAAAAATTTATTATAAAATTTATGATAGTTTGCAATAATATTTTGTTTATACTTTGTTTATGTGTGTGTTATAATGGTTATAAAGGTTTAAAAAACAAGAAAGAATAATAAATTTTTTACTAAGAATAATAAAAGAAAGAATAATAAATTTTTTATTAAGTGTTAGGATGTCATAAACTGTCTGGTATCATAGTAAATGTTAAACATTTTTTTTATAATTGAGTAGTTGAGACAAAGTATACGTACGTGGTATATTTTGTTTATGTGTGTGTTATAAAGATTTAAAAAACAAGAAAGAATAATAAATGTAATTATATTAAGTGTTAGGATGTCATAAATTGTCTGATATCATAGTAAATGTTAAACATTTTTTTTATAATTGAGTAGTTGAGACAAAGTATACGTACGTGGTATAGCTTAATTCTAAAATGACTTTCAAGATTTCAATCCAAAAAATGTGTATAAAACATTAGAACATTTTTATATAAATTCAAATACTTATATTTATTTTTATTTGAACACTATCTTAAGTTTAGACATTATTTAAAACTAAAGTTGTCAAAATAAGACCGAAATACAACATTGTTTTTTATTTCATATATTATTTTCTATTGATTCTGCCATTGCTTTTACACAATATTTGCACGTCAGTTAGTCACTAATTATTAGTCAGTAATAAAAAATAAGATATTAGTTATACATAGTTACTTATACATAGTTCGATTCATAATTCCATTCTTCTTTGATCATGTCTGCTGCTTTCTCGGCAATCATGTAAACTGGTAAATTTGTGTGCCCCGATACAATTTCCGGCATAATAGATGCGTCAGCTACTCTTAATCCTTTAATTCCGATTACCTGTAAAAACAAAAAGTATGAATAATTCTAGAGTTTTTTGATCTACAGTTGAATAAAAAAATCTTCCATATTCATTAGCATTATAAATACTTTTAATTTGGGATCAACGACAGCAGTGGGATCTTCTCTCGGTCCCATCTTGCAAGTACCGGAGTAATGATAGATCGTGAAGGACAACGTTCTTATCGCACATTCCCAATAAGCGTGCGAGTCATAAACGTAGTTGTTACAAACATCAAACGATAGTTGCGGATTAAACTTTTGCATCGCTTTGGTATTACTAACATTGATCGCGATCTTAATACCATTAATCATTGTTCTGACATCTTCCGGATCGTCGTAGTAATTTGGTATGATTTCAGGTTTAACGTTAACGTCATTAGCCATTAATCTTATTTGACCGCGACTTTTTGGTTTAAGTAATATCGGCAGTATGGTCCAGCCAAAATCACCTGTGTACTTGTTCCACATCTCAAGTATTTGAGATTTTATGTTCATTACGTCATTAAGTACACTTTCAGCCTTATTTACACCACCTACAAATAATAGTTCCATGTCCGATAAACCACTACGTTTGTTTGGTTGTTTGGTATTGACAAATGCGACAGCTTCACATGCGCCCGGTACTGTAAGTGGTCCCGAATGTGTTAGCAGGTAATCCGCAATGTACGGATGCAGGACGAAATTTGTTAAGTCTTTTGTTCGTATACTTAACGATTGATTTATCTTCCACGTCAGTCCGCCGTAGTATACGTGATCCATTAAATTGTCTCCGACTGCGGCATCTCGGATAACGTCTATTCCAAGGTCGGTGAGATGCTTGCTTGGCCCGATACCGGATAGCATCAACAACTGAGGCGATGCGATGGCACCCGCGCACAAGATAACTTCTTTTTTCGCAAACACAGAGATAGTTCGTTGATTTTTGGTAAATTTTACGCCGATCGCTCGATTCGTATTGCGATCGATTAGCACTTTACTTGCCATACTTCTACGAGTCACGTAAAGATTTTTGCGATCACGTATAGGATGTAAGTAAGCTCTGTTACTGCTGATGCGAGAGCCATTGAGGAGTGTGGTTTGCAAGTACGAAAATCCTATCATTGTCTCCGCGTTATAATCGACTATGGGATATCCTAGTTCTTGGCCAGCTTTTAAAAAATGTTCCGCCAATGTCGTGTGAAATCTTGCTTTAGAGACGTGCACTGGTCCCTGAGTTCCGCGATAGGCAGTATCCGATCGCATCTCTGGAATGTCTACTGTTTCCAGTTTTTTAAAATATTTTAAAACGTCCTTGTAAGCCCAGCCTTTGTTTCCCATCTCAGCCCAACGATTATAATCTTCGACGTCGCCTCTAGTAGCAATCATATAGTTTAGCACGCTGCTACCGCCCATTACCTTGCCCCTCGGAAAGTGACACCGGTTATCTTTCATACCGAGACAGTATTTGTTCGATGGTTTCGTGTAATACTTCCAATTGATGTCGCTACTCAGTTGCAGATAGTGAACTGCTATTGGAATATCCATAAAATAGTTTTCATTAATTCCAGCTTCGATCAGCAACACCTTCGCTTGAGGAATTTCGCTTAATCTCGCAGCTATCGTAGCACCAGCTGTGCCAGCACCAACTATTACAAAATCGTAAACTTCGTTGTGTTTCGGAGTCATGTCCGGTGTTTCTTTGTCTAGAAAATCTTGACCGTCACTTAAAAACTTCATTAACCCTCCAATCGTTTTCATCATATTTTCCATCTCATTCGATCGAATAGGAACTATCACGGCCACAATACTGAGAACGAGAACGAAAAAGAAGCTTGTATTCCGCATCTTGAGCAGCACGTCTTTAACGATTCAAGCGGAGAGACTTAATAACGTATCGAATGCTATCTCGTATCGTATATATATACCTGATCACGTATACAGCGCAGTATAGATCTATTTTAATGTGTATATATATTATGCACGTCACCTATGATCACAACAGATAACAGATACAAAAAAATATAATTGTAACAACAGCAATTTGATTGCAAAAAAGAAAACAACTGAAATACTAAATAATGGTTTTATAATCTAAGACAAAATTAGACAAAAAGAAAGTATTGTTTAACTTGAGTTTTGTATAAACAATAATTAATCAATAAAATATTGTAAACATCAACTACTTACGGTTGACATTGATTATCAAATCGGAGTAATTGTAAGACGTTAAGAGTTAAAATTACAAAACTTAAAAAATTCAAATTAGTAAAAAACAATGTCAATATCATAAAGTCATATCGATAGAAAAAAAGGATAGTCGCAAATTTAAAAAGAAAAAGAAAAATATTGATTTAAAAATAATCTGTAAACGCTATGAAGTTCAAGATGTAATTGGTGTAAAACTGGTTGAATAAATCCACAAACCTTTTGAGAGAAACATTTTTATCTTACGCATCACTTTGGGCAAAATTTATGTATATTTTAGGAAACAGGTTTTTAGATAAGGTCACGCACAATTTAAATTACAATACAATATTAAATTGGCAGAAAAAACGAGTCGATTAACGAGCATTATGTTCGAACAGTTGCGATCAATGTCTTTTTTCTATGAACAACGACTGTACCTAACGCTGTACCTAACGCTTTGTCCGATTTCGGTAAACACATGTTTTATGCCGCACGCATGATATTCGTGCGTGACTCGTATGACAGATCCGACGAGACACAATTGTAATACGCACTTTTTCGACAAAAAATCTCTTTTTTTTTTTTTTGCTCAAATTGGCCATTTTGTTTTTATTTTATTAACGAACAAAGAATAAAAAATTGTTGACATTGTTTATTTTAATCGTGTGTTATTGTTATCATGATTAACACTGCGCTGTTAATACATAATGCTAATAAAAACATTATTATACATTGCGACTATTATGTTTGTAAATATTAGATATATTTTATATATTTTCTTTGTAAGGAACATGTTTACATGCACATAAACATAACATATAAGCGCGCGTATATATATATGTAGATATACGAAGACATTCTTGGCCAAACGGACATTCCATGCTTCCAAAAATTAAAATTGCGGGTAAAAAAATTCGTCCAAGATCATAATTTAGATAAAAGTATACATTTTTCGATATGATAGCGTTTTTCAAAATTCAAAGCGACTGATTTAATGTAGCGGTCAATAAGCCCAATGAGTCACGATCCAATGATTCTCGCGTTGTCTAAGGAACTGAAAATCCTTTGAATAGATTTGAAAATGACTTCTATAAGGTTCTCGCTTATTACGAATTTGAGAAGTAAAAACTGATCTCAACTTTATATACAAAACTTTAAATAGAGTACACAATCATCTTTGTAATGAAACCAACATTACCTCAATATCTTTTTGTCAATTTTTCGGAAAAACCCAAATGGAAATTCGACCTTATGACCTGAAGGTGTCCACGGATGGAATGGAAAAAAACCGTTAAATTCCATTTCCAATAATTACATCCGTGAACAACTTCAGGCTGTAAGGTCGAATTTTTATTTGGTTTTATTCTCTTTTAAGGCCTATTACAATTCATTTCGGCAAAAACTTCGCACAGGTGGATTTACATATGTATCTCCTTTAATCGACAATTTAGATCCGGTTGCAGGATAATATGCAGAACACTAATATTTAAATTGTATAATACTCAAACATTTTGATTCCTTATTTTAAAGTTATTTTCAGTGGATAGTTTAGTGGTATACTAGTTTGTCAACCACTCTCGTATCTTAATCGCTATCGATGTAACATTATTCTCACAAATGTGTTTAGTGAGAAGACATCGTCACGACTAAATTTATATATTTTTGTAAAATTCCGTCTAGTTTTTTCCTTTATTAATGTATTGTAAATAAATTTATTTTCTTTTGTCAATAAATTGCATAGACTTAATTTGTCTTGAGACAGAAAATATCTCATCTTGCAAATTGCACACCGGTTTTTAATTTACAACTCGCTCGAAATACAAATAAAATTCTTTTATTACGTAACCGTATTGAATTATTCTTAAACTAAGAATTCTCGAAGAAATTAGCGTCGCGCCGATTCAAACTTGCCGCATTCCACAATTCGAATTTAGCCGCAAAAACTCGTTTCGAGATAGAATATATTTATATATTTACATATTATATACATATATATATATATATATATATGTGTGTGTATATATATGTATATTTTTTGGTAAATAAACCTTATATGTTAATGTAGTATACATAATAAAAAAATTATTGTTAAAATATTGTTCATATGGCACGTGTGAGAAAAATGCATATAGTTCCACCTATACATATATGTTTTTTTATATATAGTAAATTAATTGTCTTTGTAGATAAAAGAATAATCTACATATTTCTTATTGTGACAGTGTGTGTTTACGTTATCACTAATCGATTCTATCCATTTATATTTAACTATCCAGGGAAAATAGAATTTGTTTTTCACGAAGACAAATTCTATATCTGGTTATTAAATACAATCATATATAAGATCATCTCAATCTAATATATGATTACACGTGAGGCAATTGCTAAATATCCGAAACGACGCTCAGATAGTGACAATAATATCACATTGACAAGTTTTACCCTTTAAAGGATAATCTTTAAATGTCAAAACGTTGACTTATTAATGCATGTGTTTGTGTGATAGCTCGCTAAAATCGTATTACATAAAAATACACAATATTAAGTAATGAATTGAGAAATGAATGTCAAGTAATAAAAAGATATTCACAAAAGTGATAAAATAAAATAAATTAAAATATTAACGAGATTCAATTTATTATATTCAAGACACAAACAACGCGTTATTTACCATACAGGATCAATTTTTAATTAATGAAAACCCCAACAATTTTATATACGATTAAAATGTTTTTTCAATCATAATGTATTTTTTTGTACATAAATGAGAGTTCAATAAATAAGCTCGTCAATTTTAAAATAATTTGTCACTTGATAACTTGATATTTAATGTTCTATTTAATGCAAAGATTGGTATCCGAAAACTTCCTGGTTTAAATCGCGTTAATGTTATTTTTATACTGACCTTTCGCTTCGTCAAAATGTCAAGGGCAACAATATCAGTAATTTATTTTTAGATTAAGACCACAATGCGAGCCAAATTGGAAGATGTTGCAGTGATAATAACTTTCTTTTTAAGAGAAAAGTTCTAAATTCAGACGTTTTAATCCTAAGATTTTCATCTTTATCGATGAAAATCTAAGTTACATAAAATGTATCACACACATTAATTAAAATTACTATTTGTATATGAATTACTATTTAATATTAATTAGTATGTTGAGAGAATGTTTTCTTTGTGAAATGTGACTTGTTTCTTTTGAAAATGTGTTTTAGTTAGTGACCAAATGCAATATGAGTTTTTTCTTCATTTATAGTATAAATTGTTACTGACCTTTTACTCTGTTTATCATCAAAGAAGATAAAATCTAAGAATCGAAATAAATGATTGTTGATATGTTTCAATAAATTAAAAAGAAATTTATACACATGTTGTATATTTATCTCGCATTTATGGCTCTAAATTTTTCTTTTTTCTTTTTTCACGAACTTACTTATTGATTAATTAAAAGATTTTAAAGTTATAAATTTTTTAATTGCTCGACACAAATATTTAATTTAATCTTACCAAAATAGATTAGCAAAATATCGATATCATTAAGAGTATACATTATTTATTTTGAAAGAACGTAACTTTAAAATGGTCAAAACTTCAAAAATAACTCTAAAAAAAGAAATAAAGTATAAAAAAATTGTAATCAAAATATTAGAATTATTAAGTCAAAGATTTACACAAGATTATGCCTATACAGAATAATAATATCATCGATTAACAGTTACATACTTTTCCTGAGTATTTACATAATAATATTATACATCAAAGTAAAATATTTACATTTAACAAAAGAAATTGTCTAAACAAAGTCAAATTATTGTCCTAAATATATATATAAAACAACATTGTTACTTGTTTTTTCTCGCTTATTTCTTATCTCATAGATTAGCTATTGACAATACTAGCTGACCAATCTTGTTTAATGAGATCAGCACCTTTCTCGCCAATCATAACAGCAGGACCGTTCGTGTTGCCGCTACATATCGTCGGCATGATGGACGCGTCGATAACTCGAAGACCTACGATACCATAAACTCTCAATCTTGAATCTACCACAGCAGTAGGATCAGTTGGTGGCCCCATCTTGCAAGTGCCTACAGGATGATAGATCGTCATGGAGATATGTCGAATCTGACATTCCCAATAGGCATCGGAACCGAACTTGAGATGTTTACATCCGGGCAATTTAATACGATGAATCCTCGAACCAAATTGCTTGAAAACCTTTGCCTCATTAACTTTGGTCGCAAGCTTTGCACCTTCTACCAAAATAGCTATGTCCATGGGATCGGAGAAGTAATTCGCATTGATGATAGGTTTGTGAAAAGGATTGGAGTCTCTCAGTCGTACAGTACCACGAGATTTGGGTCTCAATAGTAATGGCATGATGGTCCAAGCATCTCTGTTGCTAATCGGTCTATAAATAGTGTTGTATACTTCATCTGTTAATCCCAAGACTCTTCGAACTTGCACTCCCGCGTCGGAATTGATGGATGCTGGCGCCATGTGGAATTGCACATCCGGATAATCGATAGAGTGATTGGCATACTTGGTATTAACGAAAGCGTAACCTTCTACGCCACCTAAAGTTGTCATAGGACCCTTGCCATTGACTACGTACTGCATAGTCATTGGACCTGGAGGAAAACGATCCTGAACTATAGCGACCGGCTTATCAATCAAGAACGTCAAACCGCCCATGCCTATATGATCTTGAAGATTGTCACCAACTCGAAGGTCTTTTATTATAGAAATACCAATATCTTGTAAATGTTCTTTCGGTCCAATTCCTGAAAGCATTAAAATCTGAGCACTGTTGATAGTACCTGCTGACAATATAACTTCCTTTCGTGCTCTAACTATCTGCTTACGGCCGTCTCTGATAAACTCAACACCGGTTGCTCTCATTGTCAACGGATCAATTATAATTCTCGTCACGTAACTATTCATGGCTGTATGGAAGTTTCTACGTAATCGGATAGGTCGTAAAAAAGCCTTTGCGGTAGAACATCTAGTTCCTCTGCGAATAGTTCCCTGAGATATCATGAAACCTGTTTGTCGTTCACCATTTATATCTCTGTTTTCATAGCCAAGTTCAATGCCAGCTTGAACAAAAGCGACCACCAACGGTGTTTTCCATGGCGACTCCTGTACTGTTAGATAACCACCGGTTGCGTGATAAGGACTCTTTTGTAAATACGGATTGCGATTGTCTTCCGACTTTTTGAAATAGTGTAAAACTTCTTCATATCCCCAGCCGGGATTTCCCAAGGACTCCCAGTAATCGTAGTCGTTTCGATTACCGCGCACATACAGCATATAATTAAGAACACTACTTCCGCCCAAGATCTTTCCTCTCGGCCAGTTACAACGGCCACCCTTCATAGCTAGGCAAGCCTTGCCCGTAGGCTCAGTCTTATACTTCCAATCCAGCTTTGTTAGCTGCAAATAAGCGGCGAGAGACGGCACATCTGTGATTTCATTTTCGTCTGGACCGGCTTCAAGTAACAATACACTCCAATCTGGTATCTCCGAAAGTCGATTAGCCACTACCGCGCCAGACGATCCACCGCCAATTATAACAAAGTCGTACTTTGAGTGCAAAGGATATCTGTCGATTAATCGACTCTCGGGATCTAGCTGATCATAACGATAGTAAGAGAGACCTGCGATTAGCAATGGCACGATCCATAATCCTGTACCCACCAAACTTATGGCACCTTTCAACGCTGATGTCACCACTATCGCGCTAAAGACCATCTTGAATTCTGTGTCTAGTCGAAACTTTCATCAATCTTCTCATATCCCACATTGATCGCCATGATGAAATGTGACAATCAGATTTTTTCAACATGTATCAGAGAACATATTCACATTCTTCGTGACGCCTTTATTGATGTTTGAGGATCAGTGTTACATGTAGTTCCGTCCTACAATAAAAAAAAAAAAAATTCAATTGCATGTAAACATCATGGATAGATCATGTTACTATTAGAATATATAAATACTTGTTGTGTCAATTATTAATGAGATATTTACTCGAAGCGACTAATAGATCTTCAAAAAAACAATTCTCGAGTTCTCCTCCTTTATAAAGAACGAGAGTGATAGAGCTAATAAAGAGAATGACGAAAAAAAAGCATTTACATACATCAAGAAGAGAGAGAAAAAGAGAGTTTTTTTACTCTGGTTTTTTGTTTTTGTTTTTGTTTTTTTTTAAGTTTATTTGATATTTTAATCATCTTTGATGTTATGAAGAAGAATATTAAAAATGTGATCAATTTTTAACAAGGCCATTAAAAAAAAATATTTATTGATAAAAATATTACGCGTAAGACGGAAGAGTCCGATTTCTCTAAGTAATAAAAATCAGTGCGAAACGTTTGCTTGTAACGATGCAACATGGAAGCGAAAACGTATTTCCGATTTATTATGGAAGAAAGTGCGACGTGCAACAAGGAATTGAGTCAAGGACTGTTACTGCCCTATCGAGGCGTGATGTTAATGTTCAATTTTATAGAAACCCGAGACCACATTCCTGTAGCCGTCTACAATCCACGTGTAAATCAGCGAGTAAGTAAAACGGTACACAAAGATATAAGTGTCTACCCGGATCCGCTAGAGGAACGATGTGATGATCTCATAACGGGAAAAGGAGAAAGTGTTTCACCGGCGTTTCAACCTCTGCTCAACTCGTTTCCTTCATGCTTATGTTAAGACGTTCTCTTCGTCTCCCTTTCTCCTTCTTTTTCTTTTTCCTTGTCTAACGTGATTATTATTGTCGGCCTGAAATGCACTTCTAATCATGGCATCTCCGATCGGTAATTAGACGTCGGGACAGGTATATATCGACTCATGTATCTGAACAGTGTTCTTGTCGTTGCGTGAAATCACAAATACAAAGTGTTTCAAAACAAATTACAACAGAGATTCTTTTGATAACAAAAATGATTTTGCTAACTTCGAGACGATTTTTCCTTGGCGAAAATGTTTAGCTAAAATAAAAAAGCACATGTGCGTGTCAAATTACATTAAATTACATCAAACAATGTTATTGAATCTGCGGCAACGTCTATTGTTGAATAGACGTTGCCGCAGAAAATTAAAAGATTTTTGTGTTACCTTTAAATACTCCGACATATACGATGATATATCGTCGAATAAAAACTTGACGAATCTAAAAAAAAAAAAAAAAGAGAAAACAAATCGAGCAATCAGAATTTGGATTTATACGCTTTCTGCATGATTACACTGAGATTTTTTTATAAGTTTAGTAACTTTCAGATTCCTATTCTTGTGTTATGACTTCCTTAAAAACTTCTTTCCTGATTCACAACAATGAAAAAATAATTGGGATAATATACTTTCCATACAACAAGTTTCGAGAATCACCGTTTTTTTTTTTTGGATTAGAAAAAAGTAATCTTAACATTATTTATAAACGTGCATATATTCATGAAATGATCAACATTTAAAATGATAACATTATAAATGCATATATTCATAAAATGATCAAAATATGGTATTTTTATCAATTGTCAGACAAGCGTAAAAAAAAAACAGGAGAAAACAATCTTTATTTTTCTTAAAATAATTTCTCGTGATTTTTTGTTTATTACTTAAATCGTTAAATCATTAGTTAAAGAAGAATTCAAGAATTTATCCGACGATAGTCAATGTTTCAATATTATGTCAGATTGTGTATATTGCAATGTGTCGACGTATACATAATATATTATACAAAACTAACTGAAAATAATTAAATTACTTCTCAAGTAAAAATAATTCTAAATATTACAAAATATTATGCTACAAGATATAAAATATGCTACAAGATGTTAAAGTAAAATTAAAAAAAAAAAAAAAAACAGGAATCAGTTGGTGAAAGTTTTAAATATTCATTGATTTCGAAATTGTTGGAGAAGCAAAAAGTGGTTACGCAAGTGGTTGAGTGCAATAAATAACTCAGGCATATTAGAGGTGAACAGCTGGGAATAAGACTCATTTTATTGTGAATCATGCAGTCAGTTTTGTACTTTGCGCAGGATAATCGTTTTCAGCACGTGAATGTTATGTAGATAATAAAAAATATTCAAACTGATTTTAAAATTTATTGTCATACGGTGCAAAACGCGTTAGAGAACACTTGCTTTTATTTTACAAAAATACTCTACTTAAAAATCTGACGTTATCTATTCTATATTTTTTATTCTTATTGACACACTCTCTTTCTCCTTCTCCCTCTCTCTTTCTCTCTCTCTCTCTCTCTCTTTCTCTCACTTTTCCTCTTTTTTTCTCATAACAGATGTATTATTGTGTAATTTTTATATACATATAATATACTTATACATAACTTATGTGCAAAAAAACGACCCAAGTAGATCATTTAAGTAATATAGTAATTTTATATATTATATACATATATATACATATATATATAATATACATGTATAATAATAATAATAATAATATCAATAATAATAAAAAAAAAATAATAATAAAATTGTATAATATATTAATGTTATGCACTACATACATTATCTTCAGCACAAGGATCATTTCTTTTGATGTCTTACTTCTTGATACATAGTATTCTTCTGCAATCTGATTAACATTACAGCACTTATTACGACACTTTTGCACTGACAAAAAAAAATAGATACAGTCATTGAATAATCATTCTAAAAATTTTTACTTGAATTAAATAGAAAAATTTATTTGCGCTAAATCTGACTTTGATCATGCCGATTTCTGAATAAAAACTGTTTGCTGATGAACACATGAAAAGAATTTCACAAGATCAAAGATAATACAACGTACGTGTTACCATCGAAACTTTTGCCAAAGGGTTGCACACATATTGAAAGGTCACCAAATAACGTGACGATAATTGAGTGATCACGATAGAGTCGGTAATAATTCCCACTCGTGCCTAGCCTTCTTGTCCTTACCAAAGTCTCTCAACCGCACACATTGGCAGTGAAAGTATTTTCTTCATTTTATATATTTATGTACACACATATATATGTGTGTGCACACACGTGTACATACATATGTGCATATGTCTATATGTCTAGACGTATCTGTATACGTCTTGCTAAGCGAAAATGTGCTAAGTAACATTATTGCTATCTTCATGCATATATAAGATGCGTAATCACATTTGCGAGAATGAAAAAAAACTAGCAGCTTTTTCTTTAGATGACACACACGTGTGTTGATAGAAAAGATCGAGAATCTTTATAAAAAGATTTTATAAATAAATTTATAAAAAGTAATGACAGCAGTCATTTTGGAATTAAAATTTTAACATTTTAAGGTTTTTTTATTTCACGTTTATAATTACACTTGTAAGGTCTAAAAATTCTTTAATAAATATTTGTAATATTCTTCTGATTCTGATTGTCATAAGATTTGGTTTTGCTGAAACTATAATAGCAGATGGATTGCATATTGGATGACGGGTAGCAGTTGGATTGCGTGGATAAATGTATTAATTAAAATAGTAATAAGGAGAATTTGACGAATGTTAAACTCTATCGATTAAAAATAAATTACATTAATTTTCAACAAATAGTTTCTCACTTCTTGATTAAGAATATATATGTATATATATTTTTTTTTTGAGCTTTTTTTCGCGCGTCAATCAATATATAAGTTTTACGCAAAAGTTAACTGCTTATTGTTAAATAATCGAATACTCGGAACCAACCGCATAATTGTTCTTATCAACATGTCTTGCGTCAGTTCACAGTAGTTTAACTCATAACATGAAACTTATAATCGGAATAAAGCACTTGAAGTTATAAAACCGAAATTTATATGCAGATTAATTGATACACAGATGAAGTAAGAGACTGTAAGGACGCAAATCGTGTCTAGATTATATTTCACACATTATAATAGAAATTACAGTAATTTACAAACATCTTATTAGACATCGCGTGAAGCTGTGGATGTCTGAATGAATATCTAATAAAGGTTTTTGTATGGATAAGTTTTGTTTGTAAATCAATATATGCATACGAGTATTAAATGTTAAATATCAGTTCTATCTGAAAAACTATATGACAAAAATTAAAACAAAATATATAAAAAAAGTAGATTTATAATTATATTTATAATTTATTTATAATTTATAATTTATACATTTATATATTTATTTTTTTCTAAAATTTCAATTAAAAATTTTTATTTTATCGCGTATCATATTCCACACAACACAGAAAAATGAGAAGACATTTTATAGAAATGTTATTAAGTCGTGTTTATGCGTTTTTTAGAGATCTGCGCTGTCTGAGATCATACGAAAATGTTTTTCTAACTTTGTTTTATATGCGTTGTCAAGAGAATAATTATGCAAAGTCGGAATCTATAAATTCTTATAAGAAGATGTATTTGTACTATCGAGAGATCTTACGTGTAAATACGTGATGTTACTAATTCATTGGGAATTGTAATGCAAATTATAATGCAAATGACATGTTACTCAGAATTTTTGTTAAATAAGTATCACGTGTAATTGTATCAGTACTTGCGCAACAAGTAGATTCATTATACGTGATTTGAATAATAATGAATCAAATCACCGACTTAGTAATTTTTTTATAAGAGAAACAATTACTTCCGGGAATTGGTTCTTTCTTTATTAACATAAAACACAAACAGTATAAGAGAACGGGACCAATACGAGACAAAATCAGATGTTAAGAACTTCTTTATTTACTAAAGTTAAATTACAAACGTTTCGATCCTGGTTTGGATCTTCTTTAGTGTGTGAATTAAAGAAAAGGCAGGAAGAACTCAGTCATTGTCAGCTGCTCATTGTACCTGAGGTTAATCAGGCTGGTCACAAACTCGATATCAAGCACCGCGCGACAAAGCTGACTTTTGAATAAAGAAGTTCTTAACATCTGATTTTATCGTATTGGCCGTTCCCTTATACCGTCATATTTCACGAGAAGCAACGTACAATAAAACACAAAGGTTATATAAATATAATTGAATGTTGATTGCCGCATAGAGTCATGTAAATGTCATTTCACAATCAAGTGTGAGACTTGCCTGCCTCCCTACGTGAGCATCACCGTGAATGAATACCATTCACGACATACAAATTTCACACACGTTAGCTGACGCACAATAGGAAAGTTGCAAAATAAGCCACTTTATTCAATAATGCATTTTATTGCGCTTGAAAGAAATCTTCAATTATCTAAGCATTCTAGTTTGTTGCGTGATATATATAATAAAAAATAAAATATGCGGCATATTTCTTTTTTTTTGTTTCCGTTTGTTTTGCATATGTAACGTACAGGATTTGATTTGGTACATGTCAACGACTTGGTAATATTACTCGACATTAAAACCGGTTGGGTGACTTGAAACATTATTACATTCTGTAATATTATTAGTATCATTGCATCAGTGGCAATACTCCGTCACTATTTTGATAACTCGTAAATTGCACGAGAAGAACATATGTCAGAATTTAGTTTATCTATCTTTTATTATCTCTTTTATTATCTATTTAAAAAAAATGACAGGAGAGAACTGTTGAATTAGACTAACTAACAGCTCTAATAACAATCTGGTTATATATTATATGTGTTAAAATATATAAAAAATAAACGGTATGCTTTTAAAAAATTAATTTATTAAAGTTACTGTTTTTAATATGATAAGTTAAATTTTACCGTATTATATGCAGCGTTATATATAAATATTTGTCTTTAATATTATATTCTAGAGCTTAGCAAATATATTTATGTACTCTCACTTTCAAACTCTAATAAATGCACTTTCTATACTACAGCAACAAATCGTAGGTAATGGTCATGTAAAAGAAGAGTGTTGCAATACAAATATGCTCTTTAAATACTATAAAGTAATGCTTGTTTTTCTTGTCTATATGCGCGCTCCTAAGTGCTACTTATACTTTATTCTTTATAATTTTCTTGTTTTTCTTATTATTTTTTTTGCTAGAGGCAAAAAGATAGTAAGAAAAGAAATTATACAGAATAAAGTATACTTTATTTTTTTATAATTTTCCTCTTTTGCTTACTATCTTCTTACTATCTTTTTGCTTAGGTCATGTGAAAGAAAAATGTTGCAATACAAATATGCTCTTTAAATAGTATAATTATGATTTTTCTTGCTATGCGCAACCCCATACAATATACGTTGTTACAATAAATAAATAAATAAATATATATATATATATAATTCTGTTCGTGATTTGAGATTACATGAAAGGAAGTTTGTCCAAAGTTTACGTAATACATGACAGTTCCTCTTGGTACAATTATCGGAGATAACACCTCTTCGCAGTCTTTCCAATACGCTTTCTTTTGTTAGTTATACTTCACGCAAACTTTTTCCGCACATAACAAACAAGGTAGTCCTATGTAAATACGGCAGTTGGTCACTTTCACTGTCCTCTTTCTTTGCGAGATGCGAGGAATCTGCGTAACGCGTCGGACGATTTTATCAGTTTAACGGCACAAAACAGAAGTGCCGTTTTTTCGCAACAGTCTGTGTATTGAAGAAACTTCAATTAAATTTGATGGATATCTAAAACAAAGAAACTAAAATGTTTATGTTACTTATGGCATGTCTGTAACGCATTATTATTATGTGTGTGTGTGTGTGTTTCGCCTTGGTGCATCAACAGATAAGATGAGGAAGCGGAAATCTCTCGAGCAAATCCAGGATGAGAATGTGCATTCCATGTGCGTGACTTTTGGCACGTGAGATGCAACGTTATATAAAATAACGCTCGCTCGCTCACTATTCGAAAGTCGTTACGATCTCTTTCGTTCGAGATTTTTAATCGCCTATCTCACATTCGCTCTTACAAATAAAAAAAGAAAAAAAAATATCTACGATTTTCTATGATAAATGCATGTAAACTCGTCAATTTCAACTTAAAAGTTGACAAAGAATAAGGCCTGCGAACACATCAGACTTTTATTATAAATTTTATTTTGATTAAAAAATTTATTTTGATTAAAAAATGTATATTGTTATTTAATGTATATTATTTGTCTGTGAAATCGATCTTTTTTTTAACTCGAAATCTAGTTTTTCAAATGCTTTTGACGCACAATTGCGTTTGCTGCATAAACGTGAAATATAATGTAATATAGTGTAAATGTAATAAAATATAGGCTAGTACATATATGCTTTTCGTATCTGAGCTTTGTATTTATTATTCCGACGTATATACATATACGCTCTTTGTATCTGAATGTCAACTCTTTGAGTCTCTTTGAATCTCGCAAAATGGTAAAGGACTTTTCGATTTAGAATCCCTTCTACGAGCTGTGATACGGTCTTTATGGGACACCCTGTATATATATATATATATATATAAAATATGTATGTTTTTAAATATATATGTATATGTAAAAAAATATATATATATATTTATATGTACTTTCTCTCTTTTTAGTGAAAAAGAATAAAAGAGTTAAAGAAACTATCGTCGCAACAATGCACGCAAATCGAAAAAACATTGATTTTCCCAGGCTCTTGTTTTAAAAAATAAAACGTCTTATTACATGTCCATAGATATTATACGACAAACTGTGTTTACGACAAACTTTGTCACAAAAAAAAAAAAGGCTCGGAACGTCGAAATATATTTTTTCGCGACAAAACATTTTAACGACATCATAATTCCTCATGTGTTTCATGACTGTACACCCTTTTAAAGGAGGCTTAAAATTATTAATTTAAAAGTTTAAAATTATTAATTTATTTTTATGTTCTTTCAGTCTAGATTTTAACTGTCGTTTTGGTTGATCAAAGTACAAATGCATCACTACGCTCGAACTTTTTTATACAATATCACAGATAGCATTGAATCTGTTCTTGACACGCGCGGTGTTAGATAAATTAGCAAAATTTAAAATTTATTTGTACTTTCAAGTTTATCTGCAAGCATCGATTATCAAGCAGAATTGTTTTTGCGTTTAAAGTATTTATGCATATATTATAGATACAAGGTCTAGTAATGATTATATAAAATTATTTTTTCTATATGATCTCATTTTTTTGCGCTTTTCACATTGTAGCACATTATTACATCTGAGCGCGCAAACTTGAAGCGTTTTATCAACTGTAAATGTTTCTACCTCAAAAACTATTATAGACATTTTGGTATTAAAATTTTCGTCTCAGAATGATTCCAGAAATTTACTTATTACGAGGAATAATGGTACGTAGAGAAAGAGAAAAAAAGAGAAAAAGAGAGTGAAGATACAGTGCTTTAATAAAATAAATTATACTTTTTGAAGGTTTTGTTGCAAAAGATGGCCACTTTAATGATATTTTATGACTTTGACACTTATACAATACTCTTGACTTTTTAACACATATATGTAGAATATATACATATAAATATTGTCGTTTGTAATACGAAATTTTACATGCTGTAACAATTCGATGTACATTCATATTCTAATATGTTTACATCTTGATTAATAGTTTTTGTGAGACGGATGTTAATATCATACAGACAACAGATTAATAAATATTCGCAAATTAATGCATAATATTAAGAGATTAGTGTAGTATTATTTTATACAAAATTCACGTCGGTATTTAAAAATGGATCACGATGTCTTGGAAAATCACTGTTTCTATTCTTAAAAACTATTGCAGTTTGTAGAACGTTTGTAAGAAAATTCAAAACTTCAAGAATCTATTGACATTTGATACTACGATAAGTCTAGGTCTAAGACAACTTGTATATTATGCCCATAGAAATTCTCTTTGTAGAGTTCTCGTTAATTATTAATTATATACATATGCGCGTGTCTACGAAGAACATTTTTACAACAGCATATACTCCTGTATACTATATGTTCTGAAACACATGATATCTTCGATATCATATCGAAATTTGTTATACATATAAAACTAAATTAGTCATTACTTTTTTTTTAGGTTTATTAATTATTTGCGATTAGTTTATTAATTATTACTCAATTCACAAATCTCTCTTTATCGAAATAACAAAGAGAAAAAAGACAATTTGATGATACTGTAAGAAGCGTGGAGAAAAATTGAAAACATGTAGGACGTATAAAATATAAACGAAAAAAAAGTAGAAAAAGCCGGATTCCATATTTGATATTACTAGTAGAATTGGAAAGATGTGTAAAACAATTTTAAAAAAGTAAAAAATCGTCTCTAGTAAAGTAACAATTTTGCTTTGTCATCTTCCGGCATTTCGTTTTCGCTTTATTCGCCAGTCCTCTTTGATAATGTCACTAGCTTTTTCACCGATCATAATGGTCGGAGCGTTTGGATTGCCGCTTACGATATTTGGCATTATAGAAGCGTCGACGACCCTGAGTCCCTTTACCCCGTAAACTTTAAGCCGTGGATCTACAACGGCCGTGGGGTCAGTCCGCGGTCCCATTTTGCATGTACTTGTTGGATGATAGATCGAGAAAGTGAAGTGTCGCAAGGCACATTCCCAATAATCATACGTGTTGAACGGATAGTCGTAGCAGCCCGGCATACGGATTGTGTGAGGTCTCGAGCCGAATCGCTGAAACGCACTGGTGTTCGACACTTGCATCGCTAACCTGATCCCCTCCACAAGGACGTCTATGTCCTCCTTATGTGTAAAATAATTGGGATTAATATCAGGATAAACTAAAGGATTTCTGCTCTTCAGTCTGATCCATCCTGTACTTTTTGGACGCAGCAGAAGCGGCAGGATCGACCATGTTTCAGAGCCGTGCAATGGCTTGTACATCGTGTTGTACACACGATCTCTCAAATTGAGAATTCTCTTTATTTGTTCGCCGTCAGAATTGATGGAGCTTGGTGCGAAGTGAAACTGCATGTCCGGATAATCTCCGGATTTGTCAGCGTACTTGGTATTAAGAAAGGCCAATCCCTCGACCCCTGAAGTGGTCATAGGTCCTCGTTCCCTCAAGACGTATTCCATCATCACCGAGAAGGTCTGAAATCGATCCTTTTGCAAAGTGATCGGTTCTTTTACAAGAAAAGTCAGTCCGCCAAGACCGACATGATCCTGAAGATTATCTCCGACACGCAGATCGGATATTACCGGTATACCGAGCTCGGTCAGGTGCTCTTTGGGACCGATTCCGGACAGCATAAGCAACTGAGGCGAATTAATCGCGCCGGCAGATAAGATAATTTCTCTTCTACATCGCACGACTTGCTGTCTGTTGTCGCGAAGAAATTCTACACCTGTTGCTCTTTTCTCGCCGTTGAATAGTACTCTTGTGGCCTGAGCGTACATAGCTATATGTAGATTCGGTCTGTTTTTTACCGGTCGTAAAAAAGCCTTTGCCGTTGAACATCGAGCGCTACGTCGAATTGTCATTTGCGTCAACATAAAACCAGTTTGATTGAATCCGTTGATATCGCGATTATCGTAACCCATTTCTTGGCCGGCTTGCAGAAAAGCGATTGCCAAAGGAGATTTCCAAGGCGGTTCTTGCACCGTCAAGTAACCGCCTGTTCTGTGATAAGACGTTCTCGCTAAATATGGATTTCGATTGTCTTCAGATTTGAGGAAATAAGGGAGCACCTCCTCGTAACTCCACCCGACGTTACCCTGTCGAGCCCAGTTGTCGTAGTCGTGTCTGAAACATTTTTTCAACTGTTATTTTTTTTTATCAAAAATAAAAATTGTGCAGATCGCACACGATTCTCTTAGAACAATCAACTATTATAAAAGAAATAATAAATAATTAAATAATAGACCAAAAAAGCTGTAAAAATCTACAGGTGTGCGTCTTACTTATACATTTTTGTCTTTCAACGACCTATAGCGACAAATATGTTTTTTCTCATTGATTATTGTAAGATTCTCTAATTT
>QVOA01008515.1:0-35265 GCA_014825685.1 Pseudomyrmex cubaensis | reverse complement strand
AAAAAAAAAAAAAAAAATATATATATATATATATATATACGTATATATAGATTTTTCTGTCTCGTATTTTTTGTTAATTAATTCTCAAATTTGCATATTTACTTTAGTACAAATATGCGCGTAATTGCATCGAAATGTCACTTTTCGTGAAATAAAATTCTGCGGTGAAAAATTTTGCCTACTTCTGACACTCAATTTCGAAGAAAACAAAGTTTTGTCTGGGAAATGAGATTACATTTCGCTCGCAGCGGAACATACTAGATGGCACATGACGGTGTACAAACATTTGGCAGCCTCGGTTGGCTCTTGCGAGATCAAACTCGTAATCTGATGGGGCAGTTGCAAACACTCACAATATAAACGGAGGGACGTTTCGCCAATAGACACGGGCCAATAACGCTTGAGGTAGAAGTTACGTAACCGACCAATTATACGTATGGAAAATCATGGAAAACGCGAGCGCGTACAGAATGTAAAATAATCAATATTCGCCGTATTATTATTCACGTTTCTCGTTTATTACGTGTGCGCGTAATCCGGTAATATTACGTTTTCGAGGATACATTTATTCATCGGAGTTAACACGGCATAATTTTTAATCACATCTTAACATTGTTACGAATGCTAATAAACTTTGCATACTCTCCCATATATATAAACATACTAATAATTTTCATATTTCAATTATATATAAAGCAGGACATTTCTGTTTAAATGTCCATTCTGCGTGTATTATACAAGTTATATTGCATTTCCCGTATATTGCGTGGCTTTGCTTTTCGAGAAATATAACGAAATAAAAAAGAATACGCGCTGACAAAGTGTTGGAAATCATGATTATTTAAAAGGAAGAAAAATCCCTCCCACGCGCACTAATCTTCGCGAAATCCGCCCCGGGGTTTCAAGAACGCCCATGGCTTCAATTAGGTTTAGGACCGTAAAAATACTTCACCGCGGGACGCGGACGGGGACGCGCCTCCTTTCCTTGGCGCTTCCACTTCCGTAGGAAGCAATTTCGGCTCTTTAATGAAATTTTAAAATTTGCCGCGGAGACGAGATAATACATAAATCGTTTTATTCCCGAAGCACGTGGCTTATTTCCGCGTGTCTCATAGGACACGCGGTAAAAAATAAAAAATATTACAGAGTTATAAGCGCGACCGATTCTCGAATGCTTTTGTTTTTTTTTAAACATTGGACGAAAATATTTATATCATTCACTCTTCCAAAAATCACACAACTAATACCATGAGATATTAATTTTTATCTGTAAATTAACCACGTTGAAGAGCGACAGAAGAGCGTAGCGCGGAAAATGACATGTTCTTTACTAATTAGCGGGGAGATTGGTGTCATCATCATGCGCTATTCAAGACAGTAACATCTCTCTCTCGCGCGCGCGCGAGAGTTGTAATAAGACGCGCTGTATTATTAGCGGAAAATATTTGAGACGCGCGCTTCTAGAGAGAACTCGCTATAAAGTCCACCATTACTCATGTAAGCGAGTTGAAATATAAATAAACTACTCGATGTCAGCGACACTAATGCAAGCTATCCTCCTCGCATCGTTATCATTTGAAAGTAAAGTTTCCCCCGCGTTTCATCCTACGACGAAACGATACAAATTCACGTCCCATTTAATTCACGTGTAGATGTGTCCCGTCAAAGAAAATTAATAACTTATTAAAAGCGACGCGAGGAGAGAATCGCAACAAGAGCAGCCAATCACGCGATATCGGTTACCGCTGGCGTGGTCAAAGCCAGTTATATGCATTAAGAAAGCGTTAATTCCGCGGTGGCCGTCATTGGTATCGATTATCGAGGATGTGCGACTCTTTGCGGGGACCCGAAGGGGGAGGAGGGCAAAGTGGTATATGCGCTTTTTTATCATATTTGCGCCGAGTATTGCCGCAGAGGAGGCGCGACCCGCGGCGTTTTCATTTCCGCAGAGGTGTCCGTTGACCAACCGCGTAAGGATAATGCATCGATTCCGTTCGAACGCACGTGCGCGCACACATATACATGCGTCGCATATACATATATCGCATATGCATATATCGCCGCGCCATAAAACAATCTCCCGCGCTTTTTTATTGCGAAAATATTTGCGCGATAGCCGCTATCTATAAAATTATAACTCCTACACGGAGAGCACGGTTCGCGCAGGGCGAAAGAGCAGAAAGTGGAACGAAAATGGGTATTTTCCGAGAAAGAGCGTCAGAGCTCTCTCCTCCAAGCTCAAGCTTGGGAAGAGGAAGAGAACGGGAAATAAGGAGAGAACGAGGGAAACGAGATAGACAGACGCGCGACGGGGAAACGATCGGCTGGGAAGACGACGGCGGCGGCGGCTAAGAGAGAGAGACCCGCAGAGCCGCTTAACAAACTGCTGAACTCACACCCCGCGGGATTTTATTTCTACTTAAATGGAGTTGCCCAGATACGCACTGTGATCCTAGTCCAATCCCCGCGCTTTGAATTTATTTGTACCGTTCGTTAACTTTCCCGTCCCTACAGAACTTTGCCGACGTGGCTCGGTAATGACGTCGCCTGTCGCGTCTCTTCAAAGCGTGTATGTACATCTTGACGACAATTTTCCAAATCGCAATTTACAGCCGCGACATGTCGGCTTGAGAGTCACTGACATGATTTCGTAATTCGACGAGAGATGAAGATCATATTTGCATAGCATAATATAGAGCATAATATAGAGCAAAATATATAGTTATCTTCTCTCTCTCTCTCTCTCTTTCTCGCTTTTCACTCTCTTTCACTGTCTCTCACACATTTTCTATTTATATTCATAACGTTGGCAAGAGAAATGAAAACTTTTATGGCAAATTTAGATTAATTACACTATAGAACGAAAATTCGTACGGAAAGCTTTTTTCTTCGCGGACGAAAAAAGGATTAGCGTATAAATTTTCGTAACGTTTTGGTATTGAATTTAACAAAAACCAAAAAGAAAATCCTTCTAACTTCGATAAGTAAATTCGTTTTACAAATTGACATGTGAAATCCACACGACTCGCTCTCTGTATATCACATATCAAAACCCAGTTTCGATTTCCACGAGGACACATCACCGTGCGCAGCGCGGCATGCAATTGCAGCGGCAGCACACACTGCAGGCGCCGATATATAGAGCTTCAACCGCGCGTGGAAATAGCGTGGGGTCGGGGGATGTGTAATGTGCGTCTCACCTTGTACGGTCCGAGGTCCTCGACGATGCAGATGAAAACGGCCTCGCGACCCACAGAGACTGTGAGATTGTTCAACGGTTTGCCGAATCTGGGTAAATCTGTAACACGTAACGTCCGCGACTTGAGTATCACGCCATCGTGCCAGCACACACTCTACTGTAACCTGACGGTATACATACATACATATTTACTTACTTACTTACTTACTCTCTTACTTACTTACTAGTACTTATACTTATAGCCCACCTACGTGCGCGCCAAAGTTTGCAAAGTACTCGACGGAACTCGGCGTGAATAGCGCGAGTTAACGTAAGCGGGTCAAGCGAGGACTAAAGCCCGGCGTTTTTTAAAAAAAAAAAAAAAAAAGAGGATTTTTTTGTACACTATTTTTTTTGCTCTCGAACGTAATCGATCTTCAAAATATTTTCGGGTTCATTATAGCGAACAAAGTAATTACCATTTCGGTAGAGTGACGGAATTGTTTGTACAATATGTAACAGAATTCCTTTCATTAAGCTCAGCCTTATAGACGGTCCGCGCTCGTCAAGCTTAGAAACTTCTAAAAGGCCATTAACAAGCAAGCCAATTACTACTTCAAAGAAAATTTTGCGAGAGAGACGAGATAGTATACTTACGAAACTACGCGTGATGATACGAAGTAAGTTAGCAGCAGTTTATAGTACGGTGTATGTGCATCATCACGCTACACACAGTCGAGAATTTAATATGTACTTAACTATTTCTCACCTAAGAGAATCGATGTCATCTCTCGACATTCTATACTTAATAATTCTAATTTTGCGCGAGCAATAATTCCATTTTACTTTGGATTATGAGTGTCTATTATAAATTAGTTCAGCTAATGTGGTTGCCATTAGCCAAACTAATTTTCAATTCAAATCGATTTCGTAACATGCGATCTTTTATTCAGGATACTTGTATTATTTTATTAAAGACATCATTACGAGTGAAGTGTGAGACCATTCGGAATTTTAACTTTCTCGTTTTACGCAAACTTGATATGGAACACTTCGAAATGCTATCAAATAATATAACCACATTTTAATCACTGTTTACACAAAACATTAAATTTGAAACTTGAATGCGAATAGTATCGGAAACATGATTCCGCATAATTTCCGCGCGCGCATTCACGTTTTGGCTATTTATCGCCAAATTTAACAGCAATTTCGTAGCTATTTGTTATAAAATATTTCAATTACGCTTATTTTTGTTATTAGAATAACGATATTTTTGTCAGATATTCCGGTAAATTTTTAACTAATACGATAGCGATAGGAATATCTCTCTTCGAGATATAATCCTGTTGGGTTTTAAACGACCCTGCCGGGGCGAGTTTCAAGCTTCTGAACCGGGAGAGTGGCAACCTGTAAAGGTCTGTTGCCAAGGTAATAACATGTTGTAATGTTAGAGAGTAGCATCACAGTATTATTAGGGTTGAGATCCAAAAAACTTAAAAACCCGTGTCTCTAAAGTTTCAACAACATCCGAAAGCGACAAAAGGGTGTTAAGTAAACAAAGTTAAAGGGCGCAGAAAGGCTTGAATAACTATTGTGTTTATACGTTTATTTCCGTAAAAGAGTTACGGAAATAGACGGCAATTTTTTCAACTAACGTTAGTCGCCATAAGTTTCCCGTTCGACGAATGAGTAAGATTCGTCAATTATCGCGATTTGCCCGTTTCATGAGCCGTGACAAGCGATAGCGGTCGTTCACGAAGACTAGATACATTGCTCACGTCCGTCAGTGCAATGAGTACTCCGTGAATCGTCAGTCACTGTTGCGCATTTCACACAGCCGTGTGCAATAGAACGGACCTCTTAATCTTACCTGTCCGATATATGTAGTTCGGACAGACGAATATTATTGCCGCTAGTGTGTCGGAGCAGATAAATGTGATAATTTTTTTCCATGTACAATGAATCACATAGCTATAATAATCGCGACACGAATCTTGTTTAACATATCGTGCGAAATGTCATTTTGTTTTAAACTTTGTATAATATCTCTCTTAATACACTGTCAGCCGATTTATTTCTTTGTAAGTTTTTTTTTTTGTTTTATAAATTACGTCACGGAAAAAACGGGAAAAAGTGCTGTATGAAGGTTTTTATATAAGTCTCGATTTTCTGTGCGTTCTTTCTAAAGTTTTCTGTATTCAAAAGAGCTCTGTGAAAGCGACAGGTACGCCATTTACTTCCAAATAACCGAATTTCTCGTCTACACTAAGTAGAGGCGTGTAAACAAGTTCTTAACTTCTCTCCCTCTCTCTTTCTCTCTCTCTCTCTCTCTCTCTCATTACGCGCCTATTTTCTAATAAAGGTCTACCTATGTAAGTTTCTTTCCTTACAGTCTGATCATTACCGTAGAATATATTCTACCGTATCTTGTGTGTTCGTGAGTTTATTTTATATAAAAACTATCGCGCATATATTATAGATTGCGACAAAATTTTCTGGACTTGCAACGAACGGCAACAATCGATGCACGAAAAAATTTAAATTATTGAAAGAACACAGAATGTGAGTTAATAAACGCCACACTATAAATAAGTGAAAAGCACGCAAGCGTTTATATACGGCTAAAATCGATTGCGGCAATTTTGGATGTAATCCACACACATACGGGTCGTAATGGCGAAGTTCCACTTTCCATTATGTAGGCTGAGTTCTAATTTCACGAATAAATTCTTATTATAGAAAATCCATAATTTTAGGCCTATATATGAAGAGCACTACAGTGCGTGCTGTTCTACTACACTATTGTATCGGCAAAAATGTCTGCAGATAACGCGTTCCGCGAACTAATCTTTCGAGTGCACCCGCGAAATCGGTAAAGATTAAATTGACGTTATAAATCACGTGTTAAAAATACCGGAGAAACTACAATGAAAAATAATGAGCGCAATCCCTCCCTCCCGCGCCCCCTTAAATAGCAATCTAATCTGATTTCTGGTAAACCGAGTAAATGGAAAATAAAGATCAGCACGCAAAGATGTTATGGATCGATAGTATCGCCGGGTAATCGAACCGGGAGGCTAATTATTCTGAAAGGAAACGGAGTTTCCATCAAAATCCATCGCCGCAGTCAGACTCGTTAAGGAGAACACGGCAGTAATACAATTTTAATTGAACTTAAATCTCTCCTTTACGAGAGACAGTTATATTCCGCGCAACACGTGTACATACACAAGGAAACACCTGCAAGCGCGCTTTGTGCCACGTTTACAGGACTTCTCTGTGTATCAAAAAATCGTTTAAAATATCAATGATTATTGATAGATTTTTCTGTTTTTCTTTATTGTATTTTTTATTTTATTTTTATTGTTTTCAAAATGTTTATTGTTTTCAATATTACATATGATGTAATATTAAAACAATACGAAAGGAAAACACGATAGTTGTTTTTTTTTAGTAAATTATACATTTATTTATATGTTAATATATTGGCATGACCATGAAATTTTATTTTGAAAACGGAGTTTTACAGTTATTTATTGAGTTTTAATTTTATTTATTTTGACTTCATACACGAAAGAGGTCAAAAATTTTACATTTATTGTTTTGTTTTGTCTGAAATACTATTAATCTTCAATCCCTGTGCATATTCTCGAAATAGATCGTATCCACAAGCGGAGAAATCATCATTAACATAGTGCGATCTAAATCTACTGTGTATTCTTTCATTTCTTTCGACGCGCGAGGGTTGCATTTTGAAAGCATATAAATTTTTGGTTTGTTTTCATAGAAGCCGGTTCGGCTGCAATGTATCCGGATGTGTAATCTTCAGTCTGACCCGAGGATCTATGTAAATCTAGATGGAGAGATTCGAACGCGCGAATAGGTCCAGTGAGATAAACAAAGAGACGAAGAGAGAGCGAGAGAGAGAAAGAGAGAGGAAAAGAGGGAGATAGTGCAAGGTAGAAACGATAGTGGATAAAACGAGTTCCGAATCCCCGCACGTTCGCGTATTACCATTGATAGAGGCATTCGGGGTTCCTCCTGAAAATAAACGTAACGATCCTATCTAAGATCGAGGGATCAATACGCGCCGCGATGACCCGTAAAAACGACTACTCCCGACGACGGCGACCAAGCCGTTTTCCAGAATTGCACTCATGAACAATGCAAGCGCGTTTGCTGTAGTAACCTTGTAATCCGGTCATACACCAGGAGAAGTAAACCGGCACGCGGCAGCGTAAATGGCTGTAACTCCGTCCGGGCCGGAGTGACAGCCTTTCCGGTATCTCTTATTTCGGGCACAATATCCGGCCGCGGAGCTCATCAATCCTGCGCGTCGGCATGGCTACGGGCCAGGATATCTGCGCACGTATGAGACAAACTTTTGCACGTAACCGATAACTGGAAGCTCCACGATACTATCTATCATTCCTTCATCCCGCCGTTAAAAGAATACCAGATTCCGTGTATTTCGAAAATGTAATATGGACTTTTCTCCGTACGAAAGGCCCCGGTGCTCGGGATTACGGCTATCCTTTTCTCTTCTGTTCTTTTCATCCGTGCGAAATAAACCAATGGCGGATCGTAAATCGATCAATTATGATAGATTGCATGTCAATTATGTTTGTTAACGAGAAAACAGATATGATTTTGCTTCTGTATTTTGACAAGTTAAAGTGCTGTCTGACACTACTGTTCCATTTTTACTTAATTTATAGCTGCTATGTTAATAACAATGGAAATTGAAAAGAAAAAGAAAAAGAGAGAAAGTATTATATAAAATTTTTAAGAATTATCTTGTTTTTGAATTCGTAAATATTTAATATACGCGTTTGTGTCACTAAAATAAAAACGTTCAAGAATCATGCTACTACGCTACTTTCTGTAATACCGAGATTAAAGTCAAGTTTAAAGTAAGCGATCTAACTATTTGAGTTTTCAAACTTAAGTTTGAACTTTTAAGGAAGTTGAGTTACGTACAAAATAATTAAAATAGCAAAATAGCGAACTTTTGTGTAGTTTTGTTTTTGTGACGCATAGTTTGCGTTATTTTCATTAGTAGTAATTACATAATGGTAGTAATAGTAGTAATATCAAGTAATTAGTAGTAATTAATTAATGTCTCATCTTCGTTTTTTTTTCAATTGATTTCAGATAACTTGCGATTTTACGACATATAAGTTTAAACAAACTTTGTATTCAATAGTGTGTTTTTAATGTTTTTTATAAGGTAATATTATTTATAGAATATATTCTGTCTCTTTCAGATCTTGAAATATTTATTGTACATAGCACGTAAAAGCTAAGAGATAAAATTTCATTTCGTGTTCTGTTACAAATGATATAAATAAAATACGAATTCCCTAATCAGACATTTAGGTTAGGATATCCGAAAATATATCCATATTTTGTTAAATTTCAACATCTGATAAATTAAATTTTCACGGCATTACGTCTATTGGTACAATTTATATTAGATAAGAAGAATATAGTAACATAGAAAATTTCAAATTACATACGCGAAATATAACGTGCTATTTTTCACTTTATTACATGAGTCATTTTTTGCGAAATGTAAATATTGCTTTGCGACGTATTATATATTAGAACAAAGCAATGTAATATGATGAAAATATTGTATCATTGAATTACGTCCGCTTGCGCGATGGAAATTTCTATTTTATTGTGATAAAAGTGCTCATATCTCATCGGAGTAAATTTGACCAACAATCCGTGCGGAGCGCGCGACGCCTGTGGTTGTGGCCATCGCGCACGCATCGCGTAATAGTAACGCCATTAACATTTGCACGTAAAGTACATTTCGTCGTTCTCATACAATTATACATGTTACAGATCTCGGTTTGCCGCCGCTGTTCTTGTACAAGACACTTCAGTGTAATTCATATATCACGTATATCTGATATCAAATGATAAATAATATGATAAATATAAACGTGACCATTAAAAGAGAGAGAGCCATTTTCCCGCCATAAAACCCGTAATAGTTTTGCATCGCACAAATACATATTAATACATCGTACGAGGACAATTTGTATCTATCGCAATTTTTCTATATTTAATTATTTTTTATAAAACGTGCGCGCGAGCGCGTCGCTCGAAAAATGGACGATATTTATTTAGCCACTATTATTTTCTTTCTCTCTCTTTTTTTTGAAGAAAATATTAATAGCAGAGGCGAGTGCATCCAAGTAAAATATGTGACTTCAGCTAGAAATACATAGTTAGGAAGAAGGAAAATGCTTTGACTAAATGGCTCTCGACCTCAAGCGTTTTTACCTCAAGTGCAATTATTTCTCCGCGAGTCGCTGGCATCTTTCTAAATAAAAAATACTATCGTCTCCGCGCTATATTTTTCTCACGCGGCGATCTCAATCTATGTGGAGATTAACAAAAAAAAACAAGATAAAAAACCGTCCGTGAATTAATCAGCGGAATAAGAACAAATTATTTCGAACGGTTGATATAAAATGAAACTAGATCACACACGTATCAATAATTGCAATTTTAATAGAAATGCTCGCGCAATCATCTATTTTTTGAGAAAGACAATCGTTATGTAACAGCGAACGCACAAATATGTCTCATAAATATCGAAATTGGAGTTAATGAAGTATTTTCTTGGGCGACGTTACACTATAATACGATATTTATTTACTGCTTTGCGCTGCTGGTGCGAAGTAACTCCGTGGCTGCGATACGCTATTAAACTTCGGGACGATGATAAATAGCGCCTGCGGATATTTGAAAAATGTAGAGCACGATGCAATAATGGTTTACTTAATAAAAGAAAGAGAGACGTGAAAATAGGAATCGCACGCGTGAATGTTAAATGACAGCGCGCGCACACGTCGGAGTTTAAAAAAAAAAAAAATAAAAATTTGAAAACCGTCGAAACGTGACAGACTCTTGTGCGTCTAATGAGGTTGCTTGGACGTCGAACCGATTTTCGAAAATTTATGGTGGTTCCACGGTTATACATCTCCCTGAGGGCTTCCGCCACACAGCTCCCCATTTCTCAACGCATATATATATAAATCGTTTAGTATCAATAATATCGTTACGGGGTTCAACGGGGGGCCACCCGACGGGAAACGAGCATAGACGCAACACTTTACTTCGCTGTTTGCCCCTCGGGCCATTGGGATTCCACGAAGGTTTACACTCAAGTACTTCGATCGCTGGCTGTTATATAAATCGTATCTTCTAAATTGGAAAACAATCTCAGCCGGCGTGATTCCTTCACTGCGGAAGGCGCGCGGAGAAAAACCGCGTCTCCGAGAAGCACTCGGAGAAAAGATGAAGTGGTCGCGCTACGTGCGGCGCATTTGCCGCTCGTGTCTCCGCGCGCGCGCTTCCACGACAGGAAAGTGCTTAAAAAATATATAGCTAGAAGAGAGATATAAATAATTTTTAAATTTGTGGTTTTTATTACAGAGCTATAGTTGCGCGGATACTGAATTGTGGGAAACTCACGTTCTCACGAGTAAGACTCGCGTGAATCAATATCAAAATATCATTTCGACGTAAAAGTCGCGTCAAAACAGTTAAAGTAATTCAGTTTTTAATAGTGGGATATTTTAAATGAAAATTTAGCTTTAATTTTTATAACTAAAATAGAAAAGTAAATATACACGCATAGCGCGCGAGATGCGAAAGTTTCAAATATTTATTAATTCGCCATTGTACTCAGGCGTTCGGCAGATGTTAAGTTCGTGTGTTCGAACGTGCCATTTTTATCCGCGCGTGAACTTTTTTTAAATTTATTATACTTGTGTGCGCACATAAGATTTTCGAGAAATCTAGCAGGTAAATGGAAAACTGTATACATTTTTTTGCAATGCAAAACAATTTGATAAATTCGAACTTGGAAATATCATGTAGCCCGTTTTCGCTGTTTCGTCGAAATTCTCGTCTGTTTGAACGACTTAGACACGTGGAACACATTGGATCCGCACATCCGATACTCCACATCCGGTTTATACGGGCAATTGACCGTTTCCGCAAGATCCGATAGCCTCCATTTCGTACGTCACTTTCTATAATGATTTTATTACGTTCTCCTCTCAAATTCCCCTGTTTAAATCCTCGTGTTACCGTCTAATTCCTCGATAACGGAGGAAGGTATCGGGCTCCTTCTCGGAATAACAATGGGCATGGTGTCTCCTTTCGTGCCGAGGCACGTTCCACGGTTTAATTATTTCCAAGTGCGATCTCCCCCCCCTCCTCCCCACTTCCTCCTTTCGCGTCTTGCTGCCGGCGGAAAAGTCGGGAGAGCGTGACAAAGACGCGCCGGAAATTTACCCGCTGCGTGTAACAAGCTAAATGGTTAACGGTTTCCCCGAATATCATTATTATATATATATAGGTGAGCTTGTGTTTCCCGTTCCTGCGTGTCCTTGCGCAATGCCTCCTATTATCTTCGCAATCGTAGCAATTGCTGCGAGCAGCCGCGGATTCCCGCCGATTATCGTCACGCGAAAATAAATCATTTACTTGTCTCGCCGACAGGTCCTGTTAACGGTTTTAATATTTTACCAAGTGTTTTGTCGCATTACCTTTTATTGACGATCGCAGACAGAAATGGGGTATATTAATAACTATCTTCGTCTCCGATGAAGTACATTATTTAACCGTCTCAAAAGATGATCCGGGGAATATTTATAAGCAATTGACAGCAAAGTAGTCTCCACATATTAATTTTTCTCGCATTTGTAATACAGCGATACAAAAGTGACTCTTCGAAGGTTTCGTTAACACATGATGCGATTAAAATCGAGATATCGGAGAAAATACATTTATAACGGCTTGAATCATAGATTGATTCCGCGTTTCCGTTGTTAAAGACACGTCGATAGTCGCGGAATTCGATTATTACCCTCCTTCCGATGCTAAGTGGTTTCCTTGCGGTGTAATAGTGTTCATAAGGCTTCGTGATTATATTATCTGCCTCTCTCTCCGAGAGAGAGAGAGAGAGTGGCGCGCCTCTATCGCAAGATACTTAACGCGATTACGAAGTGACGTCTAATGCGTTTCTCTTGATAATTAGCTGCGGACTAATTTACGTATTCCGGAATAGATCGGACGCGCAAAAAAGTATCAGAGATTTTCGATCTGACAGCTCGGTCGTCAGATATGGGTGGAAGTCACGGAAGCGGCGGTTTCATCCACGCATAGATTCGCTCCGTCCATCGTGCGAGAGCGGAACGGCGCGCGAGGACGAAAATTGATTACGTATAACGCCGTGACGACGTAAACTGGAAATGCGTGCGACGACAGCGCCGGTGTGTATCGCAAATCAGATTAATTACCGTTGCGTATGGGCGCGGTGAGGGTGGACTAACGAATCCCGGGCACGACGAATTCTCCTCCTCCTCACTTTGATAAGGTCCGAGAGGATCGAGAGTCGCGCGAATCATCGTGACACGATGATGAGTGAGGAGACGTAGAGTGATAGAGTCGGAGGGAGGTGACGCGGGGAAGGGTGCGCTCCGGAAACCTCAAGGCATTAAAGCAGACATCTTGTGTGTTCCATAAACCTCGTGCTTTGATCCTAATCCCAACTAGAACCTGAGCTGTCGTCTGCCTAATCGAGTTTAGCCGCTTCGGATCCACTGCGTAATCGGCGCTCGAAACTCATACCTGATTATGCCGCCTAGCTATTCGCAACATTGTTACCCGCTGAATCGTGTAATAAACTTGGCGACGTTGAATAGTTGGAATTGTTGGCGGTCGTTGGCTGAACGTTAACGGTGCTGATAAACAGCACCCGAGGACGTTTCCCGAATTGGTCCGCCGCTGTTATCAAGTCAGTTCAAAAGAAAGAATTCTTGATCGCGAAGAAAACGATTTTGAAATCTAACGTTCTTCCCGCAAAACCGATAACATTAATGAAAATGCATTATCTTTTATAAATATCTCATACGTAAAAGAGAAATTTGTTGTTACCTTGTTACATTGTTCTTATATTGTCCGTTTCAAAGCAAAGATAAAAATAGATTACTCAAATATCTTGAAACTTTTTTTAATCATTTATAAGCACATATTTGTTTTATTCCGATATATATAACAAGTTGAGTTAATGTGAAACACAATATATGCGATGTATTGTAGTTCAATGTTATCCGATATTTTCCGATAAGTTAAGTTCGATGTATTGTTAATCAAATTTGCAAATATCGACCGTATCTTTCTCGTGTGTAATTTTAGTTTTCCTAAAATATTATCTGGAGCAACTTCTTCCGTAATAAATGAAATTCTACACGAATTTACGCGAAAACAAATAAAGTGCATCTAGTTTGGTTTAACCGAGAATGTTCACAGGCATCGAATAATTTTTTCAAAACTCGGCACTTTCGATCCGGAGTCGCGAAAGAAACTACTGAAACAGGCTCTAAACATAGTGGCGGACACATAGCGTGCGTTGCGTCCGGGCGGCATCAAAAGTATGTCAACGTCGTCACTTCGTTCAACATTGTTCTCCGTGGCGCTGATAGACGTCGTAACCATAATCTATAACGCTCTAAGAATACGCTCCGGCTAATTAACATCGGAATGGGCAGGGAAGAGCGGCTTGGCGGGTGCGTTTTCATTGCGCCCGCAATAAATCCAGGAAGCAGATAAGCGTTATCGCGGTCTTTCGCCAGCACCTATCTGGTAGCAGTCGTGGTTTCCCTATTCTCGAACGAACAGACACACACGGGGGCACCACGTAACGCGGTCGCCATTGCCGTCGTGATGAACGATTCATCGATCGCCGGCTTACCGAGATCGAAACGATCGAAGACTTAAACGCGATCGCGATATCGCGCGAGACGAGGAGACGACTTCGTAAATTAAGCGCGTTTTATGCCAATTGTCACTTTGTTTCTCTTGTACGTACAGATTTTTTTTTGTTTTTTATAGCTTGCACTAAAAAAATCTCTGCCAATTGTGCGATTAAAACGTTTTTGATATTTCGGTAATGTGGAAGAAATAAAAATTGAGTTTTTCGAACTTTTAGCAAAAATAGTGCGCTCAAAATTTAACGAGAACAAAAGTGAGTACCTTGAATAAATCATTCAGTTTCTGGCAGTTTTACAACTTTCGAGTTTATTCATAGGCCAAGCAAAGAAGAGACAATATTTTCCTGCGAAACCAAGTCTGTGCCCACATTCATCTAGTAAATGTACCTTTTAAATAATCGATCTCTTTCTCACGGTATTATCCAGGAAGAAAATTCTTGGAAGTTTTATTAATTTCGTCAGGAGTAATGTAACACGCGCGACGTAAGATAGACAATATCGCCGCGAAGAGTTTTATCCACTCGGAAAATTTGTCAATTACATTCCTCTCTCGCAAGTTTTTTGTCATTTTCCTATCCGCGGAATTGCATTCTCTCTGTTTCGAATATGTGTTGGCGTCGCGCCAGACAAAAGTTTCCGTGCATTTTATTATGTACCGTTTCGCATTTCGCTCGACCGTAAAATTGTGCGAATCCAAT
This sequence comes from Pseudomyrmex cubaensis, assembly GCA_014825685.1. Lineage (NCBI taxonomy): Eukaryota > Metazoa > Arthropoda > Insecta > Hymenoptera > Formicidae > Pseudomyrmex > Pseudomyrmex cubaensis. The sequence goes on along the minus strand of QVOA01008515.1, from coordinate 20,584 downwards.
CTTAACTAATAAACGGTTACGCGAGCTCTTTTTATTCATTGCCGTGGGAAAGGGTCGTTACAGTTTGGATTAACTAAGGATCGACAATTTTAAGAACAATTATGTCAAATATATGTTAAATATCTTTTTTTATCTCAATTTATGTTGAATTTACATATCGAAGAAAATTGATTTAATTCGTGGATTTGTAGAATATGAATACATTCTATATCTGCAAATATGACATATATTCTACATAGACGCGCTTATTAATTCATGCAATCTAATATTCGAAATCTCGTCCACGACGACGATATTTATAATCGTCAGGCAGGTGGAAAAGTGTTCCGCAGCGATTTCACGCGGATTTCTCCGCGATCCGTGATCGATTGCTTGCGGTAAGGGGGATAAGATCGTTTTAGAATTGACCCATCACGATACGGGGCTTAATTGTTGGCGAAATGAATTAACGGAGCGCATGCAATGCGCTTTAATTTATTCACCATTTATCCACGTACTGCTATTTCCGGCGCAGCGACTATAAAGTATGTTGTTTCAGCATGAACGATACAACTTCTCTCTATCTCTTTCCCTCTCTTTCTCTCTGTTTATCTGGTGTCACAGAATTTGTCTATAGGTATTACTATTAATGTAATTACGCAATTTACTAATGAATATCGAGGATGTCTATTGTTTATTGATAAATCGCGCGCTTCGCCGTTGAGTGCGCCGAGAACTTGCGTATATACAAAACGATAGAATGTTCAAGGCGAAAAGTTTTGTCGTGGCAACTCCTGCTCGCTGCAAATTGTATGATTCTCCGTGCTGGCTGCAGATAAAACGATATCGAGCGAAAATTATTCCCATAATGATTTCATCGCGAGAGTATCGGTGCGGACACATTGACGTTGAGAGATATCCCGTATATTCAAAGAAACGCGCATACATTTAAAAAAAATATAATAGGAGAGAAGTGACCAATACGAGCCAAAAACCAGACTATCAGTCTGTCAATGGTCGTCGCGCTAGTTATTATTTCGCGTTAAGTTTTTCAGTATCTCATCCCCGAGACGACAGTATGATATATTGTGTTGGCTATACACAACTGATGAACTGAGTTTTAACTTACGAATTTGAACACTGAAGAAGACCCAAATTTGGGATTGAAACGTATGTAAAAGTTATTTTCAAATAAAGAAGTTTGTTGACCCGAAGATCTGGTTTTTACCTCGTATTGGTAATTTTCCTCTCATTGTAATATTTCATGAGGAAGATTACTGAAGTTAAAAAAAAAATATATTCAAATTTTGAAAAAAGAAAGTATAAATATAACTTGAGAAAAATTATTAAGAGAACTTAAAATTAGTGAGTAGAATAATCTTATTACAAGTTATTTTTAAATAAGAATGTGAAGCACACAAATTATAAATTGAATTTTATTAGCGTTTTTCTATTATAAACCGACTATGTCTGGTTTGCAGAACGCAAATTTAACTTAACATAAAATAAAATTTAATATAAAATAATATATAACGTGACTGATGCAAGAGAGATAAGAATAAGAACGAGATATGACGTTTCCGGCACTAAAATCGACGATGAGCAAAAAAAAAAGTTTATACCACGCTGCACGTGGCCGGACGAACGACAACAGCAATAACGACGACGCATTCAAATTTTAAGTGATGCACTTGCACAGCGACGAAATTGTCGCGAGATTAAATCCTCCACGACTGCCGTAATCAGATCCAGGTAATAAACTCTCTATCTATAAATCCCCTTCCCTCTTCCGCATCTCTTTTCGCGGGCGTTTCTCTCCCGCGTGTTCGCGTTTGTGTCCCCGCAATTTCGTTGTTCATGCCTTTGCGCGCCCCGCGAAACGCCTCGCTGTATATCCTTCCTCTTCCCCGGAACAATTACTGCGCATTTTAATTAAAAATTCTATTAATTCGCCCGCGGGCTCGTGCTATGCGAACGACCGCCGCGGAACAAACGACGCCGTTCCGAAGTATTAAAAGATAGTTTTAAGGCCGCGGAACCGTTTCCCACGTAATTCCCGTAAGGGTGGGTCTCTCTACTCTTTCTGCGCGGTGCTCGGTACGGCTCACTCACACGCATACACACACACTCTTTCTCTCATTTTCTTTTTAATTTCTCCGACTCTTTAACAAAGTGTTAATTCCACCGGGACCCGGGCAATGAAGAGAAAGTTGTCAGAGTTTCGACCAATTGCGTTCGCGAATGCGAAAACGCAACGGCGCGGCGGCAAACTTCGGCGTTTGCATCGCTGGATATAAAAATTTTTCTTTCGCCGAAAGTGGTCCCTCTCGATTATATGAATTTCCGTTCGAATTACGCGGCACAAACGCGCGTCGAGCGAAAAATAAATAAATAAATGAATAAATCTATACATCGATAGAACGTCTGAAAATTTACGGTTGCGCAATGTACCGATGAAAACGCGCACGCACGGTCGAACGAATATCTTGGCGCGCGTGAAATATAGCTTAATTAGCAATTAGCTTGCAAAGTGCATCCGTAACAAAATACGGTCACATCGGAATATCCAATTTACGTATTGATGTATGGGACCTTCAAAGCGCGCGCGGCGAAGTAATGCAGATATGAATAATAATTAATCGGCGACGCGCGCCTCGTAACGGAACTATACCGGAACTTAATGCATCTCATTACTACGGAGGACCCCGCGTGCGCCGCCAAAGAAACGTCCCGCGCGGGTGCGCGTCTGTGTGTTACACGGGGGGGGGGGGGGAGAGAACGCGCGTAGCGGAGAGATCGCTGAGTGGAGAACGGCGTAAAGTTCGAGCTTAAAACACAATTTAGCGTCACAGCGTGTCTTCTATATCCAACGGCGGAATAGGTAAGATAGTTTGCGGAAACAGGTGGGACGAGGTAACTCCGTCGTTCGACGGTGAGGCAGCAAGCATCTCTTTTTTCCGGTCTTGAGAGATTTCGTACCGGAAAAAAATCTCTCCTCTCCCGGAGAAAAATTCTGCTTGTTGGTGCATAGCAATTAACAGGCACTTGTGCATCGCGTGCGCGCGCATCGTCGGCCTTTATTTACTTTATAACAAATGTAACAAACGGCCACGAGAGCGCGTGTAAACGTATGATTCTTTCAGATTTACTCGGACGCTTGTCTCTCGTTACACCGCCGCGTTTCGCTCATGCAAAAGATAATATTTGGAACATCAACGCGAGGGGAAGAATAAGATTTCTCCACAAAGGATCGTGCGCGTAATATGCCGCGTAAAATGATTTGCGCTACGGATATTTACGGAAGACGTATGAGGTAATTTGGAGTTGCTACTTTGGTGTTGATGCATATTTACCGTGTGAGAAGAAGCTTTAAGAAGAAATTTTTATTCGGATGAAAATATTATGCAACGAATAATCACGTGAAATATATTAAAATTTTAGTTTCTCCTCTCTTGAGTAGAAATTTAGTTTCTCCTCTCCGCATAAAGTAGCTTTAGCACAATTTTGCTCGGCGAATAACGCCGCTTTATCCAAGGAACGTGCAAGACGGACTCTAATTATGCGGTACTCAGAGATAGTGTGTTTTTGTCGCATTAAACTTTACTCTGTGATTTCCACTTGCGTAAAATTACGATCGCTAAGATAAATGGGAGTTATGACGAAAGTTCGGCTAAAATGATACGCGAGATCGCGGGAGAATCTAATTCATCGAACTGTGCGAGAGAAGCACTACATTAACTTCACTCGCGCCGAGACCCAAGACCTTATCTCTCATTGTTTAACTACCGCGATATCCAATTAAGCGCAAAAATAAAATTCCCGAAGAATTTTCGTCCCATTCTGTTTTTCCTCGCCGGAATATTCGAGCAGATATATTCGCATAGATGCTAGAAAAAGGAAAGAATAGAATATTTTCGAGGTTCTTTTATGCGCACACCAAAAAAAGAAACTATAGAGGTATTGACATAACGTATCAAAAAAAATTTTTATATATATAAATCGTACATTTTACTGCTTTTATTCAGAGTAAAAACTCGCTTTTCTCGCTTCTCATACGATAAATATTTGCAATGTCGAAAAGAATGAGTTTTGTTAACTCACAAATTCTACCGAATTAAGAACTTTCTGTTCAGCGAAATTATATTTTATAACCGAAACATCGACAGATACGCGCAACTTTGAAAAACAGAAATTTCCGCAAAGACTGCGGGCTTTCGCGTTTACCCGAAAGCCCGTGTGCGTCAACACGCGCGAATTGAACTTCGCTTCGCACACCGTAATCCCCCCTCCACACGTCTATCTTTTAATTTCCACGGCTGCGAATGAAGTTTCGCGCGCGCGGCGTGTATTTTAGGCGCCCCATTGTTTGGTTTACAATCATCGGCGGAAGGGCACCAGTGCGCGCATCGTTAGAACGGTACAGCTCCGTGACCGAGGAAAATCCGAACGTCCGACGAAAATCGATTTGGCGAGTCACGGGCAGAAGCAGAGAGGGGGAGAGGCAAGGGAGGGGAGGGGGGTCCACGATACCGGTAATTTGTGACACGCGATCTCGCACCGAATGAAAACTTGATGCCGTCACGTGGATCTGGCCGGCGCCACGCAGACGTTCCGGTTATTTCATCGAGTTCTCCACGGGTTTGCAACCCTACGCCGCTTTTCCTCTCGGCAAAAAAATCAGATCCTTGCGCGCACGTGCGGCTCGTGAATTATTATGTATTAAAAATCATTCGCGCTGAAAATACGCGCACGATACTCTCCACACAGGATTTGTTCTGCCGCAATCCGATGTCAAAAATAATTACATATGAATACGAATAATGCAACGTAATTGGACGTAATGTTATTGGCAATTTCGAAAGCAATGTTACTGACAATATTATATCTACGTCACATTACTTCCGCTATGATGTTATTACATCGTATCATTTATACCAGGAAGTCCGCACACGTGGCGATCATTAGTTGCGATTATATTGTATTGTTTTCTTTGTAAAAATAAAATTGGTAACATCAAACTGATAAGTGATAACAATAAACGCGGTTTTCCATTAGCAATTTTTATTGCAATTTGCCGCGGTTTAAACCGCGTAATTAAAGTCTTATCAAGTGGTCTTTATATGTTCCTCATTTATCATTTCAAGCTACCTCGCGCGTTTTAAGCTACGGCAAAAGAAGGCGAGCACGCCGAGTTTTCAGGATCTCGTGATACGATTTTACGCACCTGGCTGTTGTAAGGTAACGAGCGAGCTGTGAATGTATAAGTATGTGCATATGTATGTGTGTGTATGCACGCGCGAGCGTGTATTACAACACGAGTGCACACGTATTGTGCAGCCGACAGTCGCATGCTCGCACAAAGGATCCCATTAGACGGTACGAGCACGCAGATCCTGCCCTTTGAACGTACGCAAATCAGTGACAAGTCGCGTACGAACAGGTGCTCGAGGAGCGGACTTCTGAGCGGGAAGTGGGGAGGCAAGAAGGGAGGATGGCGGGTACATCAAGGCACTAGGCATGTCCAACGTTCCTGTTCGCCATCCTCGTGGAAATACTCGTCTTGCCCTCGAGGAGAAACGACCCGGCGACGGTGACACGGGGAAAATGGGTTTTCGATCGGCCGGGCGCGCGCACATGGCCTCTCCCTCCTGCAACGATCCCGTAAGAACGTATGCACCTGCTTCGACCGGGACCGATCCGCGTTAATGACCGGCGAATTTAATTGGAGGATAATAGGCCCGCGGCGACTGGACAGATTGTTTTACTTCGAAGGACGTTTATTTCCGCGACAAAGAGATCGTGGAGCGCGAGCGAGCATGATATTTTTCATAATAACGTTAATGTCCGCGATCAAATGGGGTGGATAAACGATCGACCGACGATTTCTCATTCGACTCCCGCGGCGTTTTTAATTATTCATGTTAAAATCCCCGATTGTAAAACGGCCGCGCGCGTTTGCATGGAGGTAAAATACAATGATCAACAATGATCGGTCAGATGAAGAACAGAGAAGAAAGATACACCCGAAGGAATTCAATTGTGCGGAATATTGTAATATTAATTAAAAGAGCGGGCGCGCGGCAATTTTAGTTTTCCGGAAACGTCGCGTTTATTACAATGTTCGCAATTAATGCGACGATTACACGCGAAAATAGTCGCTTTGCTCGCGACAATGTGGCGTTTGGTTAACCAAAAATATATAACCGTTTCCCTGCAAAATAATATCTTGTTGATGTGTATTTGTTCAATAAAAGAAGAAATTTTAATAATTGGTAAAATAATCTGACAAAATATTTGATACGGTTTGCCTGACATTTGTTCTGACACGTTGCTTTCGCTGTTATATATTTCCGGTAAACGATTTTAAACGCTAAAAGTAAGCGCTTTGTGTCAATCCAGTTTAGTTTCAGAAAAGCTTATTTTAATTTTATCTTTCTACGTTTTCTTACGAGAAATTTTGCAACGTATAAAATAGCAAGGTAAACTGTCTGATAACAATAAGAAGACGTTCAATAAACCACGGCCGTGAAAACATCACTACACTGCGGCGCGAGCGCACTGCGTGTACAAATCTTTCGAGATAAATAAATCGTCCTTTCTTAGTCGTGAATTGAAATTGGACGGATATCGTTTGTGTTTAAACGTGATGTCGCATAACATCCCGGAGAAATTAGACTTTAAGGACGAGAATGTCGCTCTCCCCGCACGAGCCTCAGAAATCTCGTTCCAAGAAAAAGTGGACGGTCTGTGACAGTGGAAAATGGGATTTCGATCGTTCGCGGGACACCAAGCTGCAGCTGAAGAACGAGTTGTGGCCAGCTGCGGTGGATCGTAAAGTAGAACGGGCGGACCAATCAGAATGGGAGAAGGAGACAAAGAGAAGGCTTCTTTCACCCTTCCCCCTCTATTCCCCTATGATATTAAGCCAGGATATTAAACGTCGACAACGTTGAAGCGTTTCCGGCGAAGCTCGCTTCGTCGCCTCGTTTTTTCCTCTCCCAACAAGAAATAAAGAAAAAGAAGAGCATCCCTCAAGACGCAACGTCGCCGTAGAATTCAAAACGACGCGCACTTCGCAAACATAAACTCGGTAAATTCGCAGCTCACGCGACAATACGGTAAGAGGCCGTCTCGCGCGAATGGCACGCGTAATCCTTCGAGAAGGGACTTTGCGAGACAATCTCTCATTCTCCCCCGGGGAATACGAAGATGCGAAATCACCCTCTTAACTGGGCTGCTTTGCCGCCCTGACCGAACGATAAACCCTCCCTCCGACAGTCTGTTTTCCGCGTAAAAAGTAACTGCCAACCACTTCGCTTTCGCTCGGATCCATCAGCGAACTTTACTGTTTGACGCGCATGGGGAACGAGAACCGGGAGAAAAATCTGTCGTCCGAAATGTCCGTGAATAAACTTTCGGTGGCTTGCTAACGACCGCGACGTCGCGGAAAACGACTATCAGCAGACGCGCTGGCCGTACACACACACATACCAGCGACGACGGAAGGATATCTGTGGGAGGATTAAACGGAGCGAGATCGAGGGGGGGACGACGCCAGCTGTGATTATTTGCGAGAGAGATGCCGTCTCGGAGAGAAACTCGAGTGCCACATACGTTCGCAGACTTGGAAATCGAAGAATGTGCAGTAAGGAAAATGCGCGAGCTCGAGCGTTTCGGTGGATAGCCGGCGGGTTTCACGACGATAATCAAATGGCACGACGATAGGGGGCGATGCCGGGGAAAAATATGGGGTATTGGCAGCGCGCGGGAAAAAGGATCCCGAGGCTTGCGCCGAGGTGTCGTAAAGTTACGCGCGAGTTGCGCGACACTCAGGAACGCGGGGCGCGCTTCGAGAAACGCTTCGGAACGCCGGTCAGGAGAACCGAGTAGAAAATGTACGAGGTAAGTGAGGGGATGAGGGTAGCAAGAGCTACTCGACTTCGGTCTCCGCACATACACACACACGTATGCACGCGATGCATCGAGGTTTTTTCAGGAAAGCTGATCGGAAAGAAAGCTTTTCTTCATTATCCGCGTTTTGGCACGAGGAAAATTCCCGGCGCTCTTTTCCACCGCGTCATCCGTCTTGCTTCGTTAACGGAAACTGTTCGTCGTCCCCGTTGTAGTCACAGATAGAAAACGGAGCGTGATCGATCGCGGACGACGACTTGTGTACAGACACGCTCGGTACAAGCAAATCAGCCGCATTGTCGGAAATCGCCGCGGAATACTAAAGTCAGCTCGGGAGCGCTAATTTATTGACCCACGAAAGAAAATTAGTCATCAGTAGTTAATTAGCGAAACTATGTATGTAGGACATTGGCAATTTATATTAACAACGTTCCACTAACCGGGCCGGAGAATAATTTCCTGATGGTCTTTGCGAGCGTTCATGCTCCTCGCGACACACACGACGATAGTTTTGGAAACGTTGAATGAATTAGTTTGTATTGTACAAAGGACGATCTTCTGCATGAACGAGTTTGAGTTCGGCGGAACTCACGAATAACAACATCTATCAATATTTTCCGAAGTTGTTGCAATTGTGACTGGAAAACGCGCTCGCACAGAGAAGAAAGATATCGTGTGATATTGTGCGCTCGCTTTTTATCTCGCGAAGAAATCGTAATAAGTTTTCCGCAAAGTCTTTCGCACGGCGGCTCTCTTACATACTTTTCCGCTTAAGATAAATTCCACATCGAACGCAACGCACGAGAGCAATCTGTAAAGAAACCACCAGCTTTAGAGAGACGTGAAATAAAAAAACAATCGGAGTAGAACTGAAGACAGAACAAAAGATTTCGCAATCTGTCGTTTGCGATATTTTTTTCTTCTTCGACAATTAGCCGCGATGAAATATGATCGCGGTAGAAAAAGAAATTTGCAACGGACAAGTGGAACAATCTCGGGCCAGGTGCAAGATCGCGAGCGAGCGAGCGGCGGAGTGATAATCTGCAACGAAAGTAGCGTGATACGCGGCGCGCATAACGACCGTTCGAGGGAAAAGTTGCGGGCGCACGCGGATGGACTAATTAATTGGGGTTAAATAACTGACTATAAAATACTTGGCGTGTCGTGGTTCGCGCGCTTTCTCTCTCTCTCTCTCTCCTTTCACACACAGAGCAGGAGACTCGGGAATGAGTTGGCGGCCCGAGAGTTCAGTCGAGTCGGTTGGCGGGCGCGACTCCGAGGAGCCCAGGTAGGTACGTTTAATGAGGTTGATAATGGGTGGTTATACAGTTCTACCCCCCCTCGTCTCACCGCCAATAGCTCTCTCCCCCTCGTCCTCCATTACCGCACGTTCTCTTCTTCTACAAGCCTCGCCTTTCTTCCCAGCAACGTTACTCATTGATTCCGCGTTGCGGGGGTTAATCGGGCCACGAGAATTTCGTATTTCAGCGGGTTTTCAACCCTTACTCGAGTTTAAACACTTGCCCGGGGAAGTGGCGTTAATTGGACCCCGGGATTCTACGCCATGTTGGAAAACCGCTCGTCTACGAGCAATTCTCCTAGTTCTACACGGCGATTTCACGAAAACGATAGCGGATTCTACCAGTCGATTCGCACCGTCCGCGTTATCCTTACGATAATCTTCGATTCTGCTGAGCCCGTCTTGTTCACGGAAAATGACCCCCTTCTCCCTCGTGATCCGTGCGAGACAATGGGAAACTAGGTCGAGCTATGCGAAAGGACGCGGCGTTAAGACGGCGTTCGAGCAATAATCGTGTTTTGATGAGCAATTATCGCTCTTACTTACGGATGCGCTTTTAACCCTCTCCTCACTCACAATTTGCTTGTAAAAATACCTTCGTCGCCGTGGCTTTCTTAAGATACGTCGTCACCCTGTCGTCGCACCTTGTGACACACACGTTCAGCCTTTTTTCGCACGCGGAATGAATAATCGAGTGTTCTTCATTCGCACGCCTTCCCTACGCGCAAAGGGTGTAATGCGCCGTGAATAAAGCGCGCGTGAGGGAGTCACGTCGCGGAAACGCGTAGTAAACAGCGGTAGTTGTAAAATGTCGAGGAAAACAAGGTCTTGCTCTTCCCCGTTGTCGTCGTCGTCGTTGTCATCTCCGAGAATACAGAAACACGCGATGAATGAATTTATTCCCGGAATATATACGCGTCCGGGATTGTTAAGATCCACGCGAATTGTCAAACTGCTCGTAACGCGAGCATAAAAGCGAATCTCCGATTCCGACAACATTTGGGAACAATTCGACTGCGATGACGACGAGACATGCAGTCGAAGTCCGCTCGAGCGTAAACTCGAAGCGTCGTGAAAGTTGTCCGCGTCGCTCGATCATCCCCTTCGCCGCGTGGTCGAGAAACGCGACTCGAACGATCGGCCGCTGAAACTGCCGCTAAAGATTATACGTTCGCGATTGTACGTTTACATTGCGAGTGTAAACTGCAGCTGTCGAATCGGTCAAATCTCGTGCGAGCGAGGACTCGCATTGGCGAACGCGATCGCACGGCTTTCGAAAAGCTATCACGCCGCTGCCGTCTCGGCCGTGTGCGCGCGTGTGGATCTTTCATAACTCGGTTTTGTGATTTATAGCGACCTCGGCGATTTTTCACCGGCCAGCCTACGAAATAAAGTGATTGATTGCGCGCGAGAAAGTGCGACGGCGAGTAGTGTGAGAAAAGAGAAAGAGAGAGAGAAAGAGAGAAAGAGAAAGCGGGAGAAAGGGAGAGAGCGAGATATATTTGTCAAGATCTCTCCCCGGGTGGATCGTTAATTTACGATTGTTAATTCGCGAAAGAGTTACCCCGCGGTCGGGCACAAAGACGAAGTTAGTTTGGACACGCGATAAATTCGTCGTGATATACGACGTGGCCGCTCTGTGCGCGCATTAATGTTCTGTTAATCAGTAGCGAAGCATCTATATAATTAGTGGCGGTGGCTTCAATTTGTCGGTAATGAGATCGTTAAGTGGCACAAAGGAAAATACATCCGGCAATTGTTGCATCTCTCTTGTAATTGCACGTGCTAATAAATTTATTGCGGCACTTAACAAGCAACTCCGCACTGCTCCCTCGCGTTATAGCCCTCTCTGCCCTTTCTGATTAAAATATTAATTAAGAAGTTCAACTTTTTTATACAAGAAATTCTCTCGGCTCTCCGGCGCTTGCTAAAAAGATATTTATCCTGTAAGAATCTCAAATTGCGTTTGAAAAGATTTTCTTTTAGACTCTCGATATTTTTGCCCGGAGTAAACAACAAAATGTTTATTCAAGAAACAATTAACCGCGAGTCAATACCGCCAATTTTTTTCTTGTTTTCCTTTTGTTTTTTTTTCTTTCTTTTAATTGGTTGTCACTGTCAGAAAAATAAGCGTTATACAAGCATACGTTTTTAGACGAAGAACATTTGCATTTGCATGCAACGTTAACATAAAATGTTACGTACACAACGCAAATGAGCGGGTGATTAAAATCTCTCACACTCTCTTCCTTCCACGAATATTATAAATTTTTTTTTTTTTTTTTTTTTTTTTTTTTTTATGTAGATATTTTTGCACACAGAAATCTGAAGATCTCTGCGAAGCGCAAAGAGAGAAAAAAGAAATCCGCGATATGACAGACATTGAAGTGCGATGCTTGCGCGCGCGCGAAGGATAATCGAGCTACGTGACAATGAACGACGACGAGAGCGAAGTGTAACTGATGTCCATTATAGATCGGGCATGACCACCCTTCACGCGACACGTGAAAACCGCGTATACACTCACACATGGCACATATAGGAAACGAAGGCACAATGTCAGAATTACGAAGCGATATTACGTCGTCGTAGGCCGACGATGAAAATGCGGCAATGATAAATGCTGCTTTTTCCCTTCGTCGAATGTCGTTAGCGTGTCGCGCCCGCGATTCATCATTGGTAATTAGCCATGAAACCCCTCACGACACACAAGTGCTTTAGCACGAGTACCGGGAGTGTATATGAAGAATTGCACGTATATCTGGCACGGAGAGAGAACCGCGACGTTGAAACTACGATAAGCGGCGAGATACGGCAAAATACTCCATTAAACTTGCGCGAGCTGCGATCAAGCGACAGACCACGATGACTTTTGGGACGGACAAGAAAGATCTGATCCTTCACCCGAAGACATTATCTGCGTCTTTTCTGAAAACGCTTCTGTATGAAAAATTCGCGCAACGCGCGCTCAACACTATCTTGTCGCGATATAAAATCGTGTCGCTATTTAAAGAGAGTTTTCTCCATAAGGAGATTTGAGATTTTACAACGTTAACAAGAATAACTTTTAATATCATTTAATAAAAAAAAAAAGAAGAAGAAAAACACAGAAAAATAACATTTGTATTACATATACATTCTGCAAGATGTCGATAAGAAGCATCAAATAGATACATAGACATTTATGTATTCGTACGTGCATATTGGTATCGAATATCGTTTTCGGGGATATGATAAAATCGGCGATTGCGGTAACAGGACGCGCTCGGCAAAGATCGCGAAACCGTAAAATTGAATTAAAATCGATGACAGCGTTTCGCTTCGCCGGATTCCCAATAACGTTACCGTTAGCACGTTGCGCGTTTTTTTTCCGCCTATTCGGTGAAACGATCCAATTTCGTTGTTCCGGATACTCCGCGTGTCGGGCCCGTCGCTCGTGGGAGACGAGCATGTGTGTTCTGCGCGACGGCCCGATCGTTTGCGTGACAATTAGAAAGAAGACAAATTCGTGGGAGCCAATAGCAGAAAGGGGGAGCGGAAGAGAGGACTAGAACTCGGCTGCGTGCAGCACAATTCGTTTTCGTTCATCATCGTCGAGGGTACCGCACACGCGCGCTTCCTCGCTTCGTCACGACACGACGACAGGGATCGGCGCGCGCGCGAGAAGTTAAAAGGTCGTTAGCTGAATTCGCAGTAGCGCGCGAACTCAAAACATCGCCATAATTTACGCGGCCGTGTATCCCACTCGACCCCGTCGCAAGATCGTATCAACTCGCGCAGGTGTCTGGCTTGCATTCTCTTGGCCGAAGGGACATGCACATGCGAGCAGCACACGGAAACGCTGTTTAACAATTCCATTCTTGTCCGCGAGAAAACGTTTTCGCTTAACCCGCCGGTTTTGTGTGCCGGGGTGCTAACTCCCTAGCGAATTTACGGAAGACAGAGAGAAAGAGTCTTCAGTTTCTCAATTGCGCTGCGCGTCCGCATAACCGTATCCGGATCTTAATTTTCGTCCCCCGATGCGCATACAGAAAGACACGTGAAGACCCGACGGTTTCGCGGATGACATATTTCGTAGAATAATGTCCTTTAAAAAATGAATCGACCCCATCGTACGTACACATTCAACATGACCGCTGCTAAATTCCTTTCTTTGTTCGTTTCTCCGCTTGACAATTAATCGAAGTACTCGGCGCTGTAAACCTTTCACGTACTTTTGATCACTTTTACGTGCCTATGTCCGATAAATATTGGCTCTCTCTCGGAGAAGTCCAATATTTCAAAGAATAATTCTCTGAAAACGCCGGTGGAAACCTGATGGAAAGTTATTTTTTGTTCTAATTTTTCAATTTTCTATCGAGAATAAAAATGTGTCGGTTTTTTCTTTTTTTATTATCGAGAACAAATGAATCATTGTTAAATTAAATACGTTACGATGATTGAAATATCGTCGCGTTTGTAACGCGCGCGCGCGGGCGTATATCTAATATTCTAATTAGTTTTTAGAAAAGTACGAGTTTACGTGTCCGCACGAGGAACGGTAAATCTGCGCCGCTTTGCACAGAACGAAATGCTGATAACGTCACTGTTAGACGCGCGCGGGAGAGAAAGAGAAAGAGCGGGGATTTTATCGGGCCAATGGCTCGTTTAAGTCATTAGCTCCAGGACGTCTATGCGCGTCGGTGTTGCACGTACGTCGGCGTGAAAGAAATTAATTTCGCGATAGCACAGCCGGGCTACTTGTGCGCCACACTTTGAAGTTGCCCTCGATATATCACGATGCACCGTATGCATAAACATACGGTTCACTCCTAATGAGTCTCTCGCTACTGTATGTAGCGTCGTCGTTCTCGCGCGTCCGCAAATTCTCGGAAAATAACGTACTATATCTTTTTTATTTTTTATTTTTTTTCATCAGAGGCAGGGATCGTTTCGTGCGATTTGATTCAGCAAAAAAAAAATGAACGTGCAGAACGAGGCAAAGAAAAAGAACACAAACGTATTACCGTCCGAATCCGAAAACTTCGGTTATTAAGACTATTAAAATATGATAAGTCGCGAAAAGTTAAGCAGCTTCGAAATAATACCGCGGCTCTTATAAGTACGCTGTGCTCAACTTTAACGACAAGCTAGATGAGGGCAAAATAATTAAAAGCCTTTATATGCGCGCTCTCGCCGAAACTTACTTATTGAAATACCTGTGAGATCAATTTTTTACGCGGCTGCGAAATATTAAACCCCCTCGCACATAACTCCGACGTTTCAAGAATTACGGTTTTACGTAGAGAGGAACGGAGTAACGTGCTGTTTAAATAACTGAATCATTTAACGTATCTGTATGCGTTTTACATTCGCGTTTTCAAGCTGCATTCTGCCGACTGAAACGGATACATTCGATACGTACGATAAAATTGAAAGCACGATATGAAAATACTTTTTTTTTTAGATTGAATGTAGATTGCGAAACACGTAATTCGAAGCTTATCGTCAGTTTTTAGAGAAAGCGCTCGTCTATCGTAAGCGAATAGCGTTGATGCACTTTGATGCAGTGGACCGAGCGCGCGCGCACATCATTATACATTCCCCTTTGCTCAACGGCAAAGGTAAAAAAAAAAAAAAAAAAAAAAAAAAAAAACAACCCTGAGAGATCCACACACTCACGTCGTTGAAGATACTACAGGGTACGCTAAAAAGCAGCTGTGCATATTTATCTAACGTGCGCGCGTTCTATTTCGCTACCGCACGCTGCACGGAGAGATTTCGGTAAGCGCGCGCGCGCGCGCGCAAAGCGAGCACAGTATTGCTAGTTTAATAGCGATTCCGCGTGCAAATACACAAGGGTGTGTCGACGGTGGTTTGATGTTTGCGAATTAGGTGCAATCAAACGCAAAATCACACCGGCAAATATCACACGATTTACCAATCACAGACCGCCCCGCAATTAATTGCTCGACGCGCTCTCGTTGAAAGACACGATTTCACGAATGCGAGGATTTCGGTCGCGCGAACGCGTATCGCCGCGTCGCCGTCTTAAACGCACGTATTTCAACTATTCTGCGAAAAAATATAGTTTTGCAATAACGAACAGTTATATTTGTTTCGAACGTGCAGTGATATTCGATGTTTATTGAATTATTTGTTTTGTTGCTTTACACGACGTGCAACGAAAATTGGTAATTTAAAAAAAACAGGCCGGTATTCGGTAAAAATCAATAAATGATATATATTTTTGTTGGTCGTTGCTCTCCTATTTAAATGTAGTTGTCAGTTATTTTAATTGAGTGTCTTTTTGAAAAAAAAAAGAAGTTACGGAAAGTCACTGATATTAACGCGCTCGACAGGTTTAACATTCTTAATATTACAGCTTTTACGCAATCGGGTTTCAAATTGTACGTCTGCTCAATTAAATATTCGTCGAGAATTAATTAAAAAGAAAGCGTTTGGTATCTTCTTATATATATATATATGTATATATGTTCTTCAAGTTTTAATTTATAAAAGAAGCATTTAATTTTCCGATAGTCAAGTTTTTTTTCTACAAATAGTTTCGTATTACGGATAATGATAAAAATAAAAAAAAGATTTTACGCTTCGTTGAAAAATCTCTCTCATTAGCACCTGTGTAACAGAATCGAAAAGAAGCCCGTGTTAATAAAAGCATCAGTAAAATAAAGAAACTTTAGGACAAGTGATAAGTCGCTCTTCTGGTCTGAATAAGATATAGCCGGCGCGTCAATCATTTGCCGTCAGCCGTCGTTCTCGAAATAGGAAATACGCGATAATTGTTTCACGGAACCTTCAAGTTATGTACTTAACAAATCAAATTGCTCCAGGTAAAGGACGGTAGATTGACGTTTAGTCTTTAAAGAGCACTTGTTCAGTAATTAATTTAATCTGTCCATTACCGAATTGCTCATTGCGTGCGTTAATTCGTAGATCAACCGTGAGATTTGGCGCTATTTCGAAATGCAAATACAAATCATACGCACAATAAATAATCTATGATTTCATGTTGACGTAGTCGTTACATAAAAAGAATCTTCTAAAATTTCGATAATACTATTCCGGTAAAAAGAAAAACCAACTGCTTTTAATGACAAAAGAATAGATTTGACATTGATGTCTAAATCAATGTAGCATGTATTATAATTGACGTTGGATGATTTCGTAATGATCGGAGGAAATAAACATAATAATGTACTTAAAATGGCATTAGTAATAGTTGATGGCAAATCTATTTAAGTCATCTAATGTAAAATTTTTTCTCTCTGTCTCTCTATCTTTCTTTTTTTCTCTCTTACTCTTTCGTGAGCAGGTCAGTTTAATTAAAATAGATCAAATATATTAGATAAAATTCACGTCCACCTCAAGAGAAATAACACAATTTTGTAAGAGCGCTGGATAAACGTGCAAAATAGCTTTTAAAATGTAAATTAATACATATGTTTGTTCGAGTTTATTTCAATTCAAAAAACAACATTAGATGCTTGATTTGCATCTTGTATGTAAAACAATCTTTTTTTCTTCTTTTCTGAATTAATGTGAAAAAGATATAAAAATCGTGTGAGACACCGCTCGATATCTCGCAAACTTAATCTTAAAAAAATAATGTTTCTGTATTGTATGAATCACATACGTTATGAAAGTACAATATCACCAATGTAAATGTATGCGCACAGTAACTTGTCTTAAAAAATAAATTGTTTTAGAGTCTTTATTGCGGGCACTTTCATGAGTTGCAGGATATTGGCATTAAAGATTTTATCGATTTCTCATCGCGCGTGTATCGTATGTAATATAATAAACTCTTCGAAACTTACAAACCAAACGAACAACACAAATGCATTGGAATAAAAATCTCACGCGCGCGAAAAGCTGGTATATCGAGCATCGCGCGACTATACATCCAATTGAAACGCGCGCTCACATTGGCAATAGCGCTATAAACGTCCGCATTTATATATTCGCAAACGTGCGTAAACTACACCTGCCCAGATTATCTGTTTTATTCGCTCTCGCGCGATAAAAACTCTCTCGCGGGTTTCCCCCCGACAGCTTTAGGCACCGTGCATAAATCGAGAAACTGTAATAATTTTGCAAATCGTAAGTCGCGGGGTCGAAAGCCGCGCGCGGCTTTATCGATATCTCTCCTAGCGCGAGTAACTCACGTGACGACTAGATTTAAGGGTGCGAGCGTTTATTACCGAGCTTATCGAGGTGCGTATCGAGGAGAAAGCCCGACGCGATTAAAAACGGACCGAGTTCACGGCGTTCGTCCTCTCGTCGGTATCAGGACGCGTGGGATTTCCGCGACTAATTCGGGGACTAATTCGGGCTGGCAATTAACGACGGAGGAAGAGGCAGAGGGGACGAATTTACGGAGCCTTCGGTCGACGAGCGCGATAATTCGGCGCGCGCTAAGTCATTAGCCCGCGCGATTACGGCGCAAGGCGCGCATAATGGCGCCGGCGTATTTCAAGCGTTTCCCTAATCCTCCGAAGGCGCACTGTGCAAACCACCACGTGCCGATGTGACGCGCGCCACCGCCGCGGAAATCTCGCAATTACTCCCCTTGAGATTTCTGGCTGTTTGTCTCGCCGCACGATCGCGACGTTTGGAATAATCGCTCGGACGCGAATAAACGGATGATCACCGGCACGATCTACGAAAGTGTCCCGTCCCGCCTGGTTAAAGAACTCATTTCCCAGCCGGGGCGGCCGAGAAAGAGAGAGTAATTATTATCACGCGAGAGAGAGAGAGAGAGGATAAGAAGAGTTCACCGGACTAACTTCCGCCGTGACAATTTATACTTGCCACGATTCGTATAGGTGATTGCGGCAGTAGAGGAGAACGCGGCAGAGAGGAAATATAGACGGAAAGAAAGACGGTCAAAGTGGACGAGAAAAGAAGAAAAACAGGTCGGAGGGGACAGGACGAGGAGATGGCACAATGCCGACGTTTCCATTTGAAATGCGTCTATTTTTGGTTACTCGTTCTTTATCGTTCACGGCGCGCCGCGTGTCTCTGGCGATCCCAATCGATATGAAGAAAAACTTTCTAGGACAAGAGACTTTTCGCCCCAATCAGCGATGTCGATTCGAGGAATACGAATTTTTCCGCGGCGAGAAAAGTTCGACGACCGACCGCGCAAATGCAGCTTGCGACTCGTCGCAGCGTACGAGTTTTACGCTCGCCACGCCGTATATTCCGCATGCGATTTCCCGATCAACGGGAGTATACATATAAACTCTTGCTTTGCGCGACACCACCACGATTGTTCTCCCGGGACCGACGCTTTTCCGACGCGATACAACGCGGAACGGAATACTCGATCGCGCGGGCAATCTCGTTCGTTCAAATTACGGTTGGGGTCCCGTAATCACCTACTGACTTTTATCATTCGCGTGATAAACAAACCGCGATCGTAAAAAGCGCCCGTAAACCGTCCCTGTCGGTTGCGGAAGAGAGAAAACCGCGACAGCGCACAGTTAAACCGTGCGCGCACGCGGACCTCGTGCGGAACGATCGTAAAAACTGCGCAACGAGCCATCCTCTTTTTTTTTCGTCCTTCTCGAGAATGTTTTCGATTGCGAGGTCCTCGATAAAAAACAAAAAATAATCAAGCGCAGAGGATCTCGAGTCACGATTGCAGCTTTTTCAAAGGAGCTTCACCGGGAGACGAGGAAAGAGAGACGTATATCGCAATTGCGTGTCGTGCATAAACGTCGTTGAAATCGCAGGTGTGCGCAGCGGTGTGTGCGGGGGGAGAGAATGCAATGCCTTTGCACGGAGATTTACCTGATAACGGATCGTTCAGCGCGAATGCCCATGTCGCGATGTAGAACACCGAGATCGCGAGAGCGGGCAGCATATTGTTACGTGGACGACGCGGCTACGTCAACTGAGGAGTAAACGCCGCGCGCCGCGACGCGTACCTGCCGGTTCCGCTTTGCCGCCAACCGAAGCGAGCGCCTGCGTGCTGCATGCACCCTACGACGTCCCGCGACTTTCGCGAGAGGACGAACGAGAGGAGTTAGTGTAGTAGCAGGACGAGAGGGATATACCTGTCGATTTGTCAGGTGCGATTCAGACGCGCGCGAGCGCGAGCGAAATGCGAACGCGGTGATGCGCGCGCGTGGATTCTTGAGGGGATGAAAGGATGCTGTGTGAAGGAGTTGCGGGGGAGTGTGTATGCAAGAGAGGTATGCAAGAAGTAACCGCTCTTCTCATTATCTCTCGAAAGAACTTGAAAAGATGTCGAAACTTCCGCTAAATATTTTCCGGAAAGACGCTTTCCGGATGTCGACAAACTGTTTTTTTTTTCGTGGGAACTTATTATAATTTTCGAAATTTATTTACACACTAAAGAAACAAAAACCGTGATTATAATCAAAAGATGAGATTTATTAAACACTAGTGCACTGTGTGGATTATTCATGCGTTTTCTAATTTAACTTGGGATTTTTAATGAAATTATTACCTTGTTGAACGCGTGAGATTATATATAATCTAAGAAATGTAAGATACTTTAACACTTGTGATTAATGTAAATTTTTCCGTAATTTGCAGAGAAACGTATACGTAAGAAATGGAACTTGTCTAATTGCAAGTCCACTTTTATTCTGATTAACGAGGACGCCTGTCGAAAAAGTCGCGAGAAAGAGCGAGTTTGCATGGTAATTACTTTCGCAATAATTACATTGCCTTGTAATCGTTCTAACGATCTTATTTCGCTCCGCATCTGCTTCTTGTTCAACGCGGACGAATTTTAAAGCATCGTGATATTTTCATTTTATAGCGAACCGGAGATTTTTTAATTATAGAATTTAACTTACATTCCTCTGGGAAAAACGTTCGGCTGCAATACATATATCCTAATTGAGAATTTTCAGATACATTTAAAATTGCACGTTTTCACGTAATTCTCGTATCCGATTGAATTTTTATTGCGTAAATAGAAGACGAGAATAATACATTATTAATGTGACTTTGATCAAAATAAAATAATATTAACAACTGGGTATCAATCAAATATAGAAATATTTAATTTTGTTTATATCACGTCTCTAAAATCAGTAATTCAGTAATTCTTTTACACACATCTCTCTATACAAATTGATTATATACGAATATACAAAAATACTGATTTTGAGACGTGATACACAAAATTGAATATCAATATGTGAAAAAATTAAAATCCATAAAAAATTGAAGATCTATATTCATCTGTTATTAATATTAATATTTTATCAAGAGACGCGGTAGCGTCTCGACGCCAAGTACATAAAAGTATCCTCCGAATGAATGTCACTGTCTTGACGCTACCGTATACCTTATCCCGAGTTTTTCCTCGCTAAATTTTTGATACAAAATATCTCGTCAATTATACCTCTA
>QVOA01008514.1:0-18767 GCA_014825685.1 Pseudomyrmex cubaensis | reverse complement strand
TCCCGATTTTCTCGTCGCGGCCGACTTTCTCGCGTAAACCTTTAGCGAAAAATGGTTATATCTTTTACATTTTTGATCGAAATTGAATGAAATTTTGCATACAAATACCGTAGAGCTTTTACTATAAAATAAAAATAACGAAAAATTCCAAAAGTTATAAACATTAAATAAATAAATTTATTTATAAGAAATAAATTTTTAGTGAAAGTTTTCCGTAGTGCGCATCGCGGGAATAATATTATTTTCTCACATCATGCTACCTTCTACACATCATGTGTACACCTAGGCAGTCGGCTTTGATCAACATTTAAAAATGGCGAACAAGAAGAGCGAGAGGAAGATCCTCAGCATTGTTTTCTATTATTAATATTTGTTACAAGAAATAAGATTTATTGTGAATGTACACAAGTAACTGAATTTTGTTGTATCGTTATACACTACTATTCTTAAGAAAAAACATGGTTCCTCCTGTTGTCATTTGTTGCGTATCTCTGATTGTTATGAGTTTGGGATTTATTCTTGGCTGGACCTACTTTGAGTGTTCTCCTCACGTTATACTCAGTTGTTATATTCTTTACACTGTACTGGCCTGTTCTTCTCTGCTTATCGGCCCTCTGATAATGATACTGATCAACATAGCTCTGTCACCAAAGCACCAGACCGGTTCTGGTACTGTCAAGATCGTCGCCGAGATAGACGCTTTCCGCAACATGTTGATGGTACGTTGACTTTGTACACCGAAAATTGGACGATACATCTCATTGACACGGTATTACTTGTTTGTTTTCAGAAAGGACACGAGTCAACAGCAGCTAATATTAAAAAACATACACGTTATCCTATGGTCTTTACTCGTTTAGTGGACAACGCCCTGCAAAATCTCATGGATTTGATCTTTCAAGACTTCGTAGGTTCTTGGTTAAACACACTTGCTTTCGGCTCAGAACAGCTGCTGGATAACATGAAGCAGGACATGTGGGGCGCGATACAAAGCCTTCACGAGCGCCTGTCACGTATTGATCACACTAAATTGGTGGTTTGCAACATAGTGAACAAGCTCACTTTCCATTTTGAAAAAATCAGGATAGCTCAGGCAGCTTCGTAAGCTTCTTCTCCTCCTATTGGTGTATTTAAGAGAATAAAATAAGAAGAGAATGAATTTATACGTTTGTTGCACTTAGATCGGAAGGAGAAGATCCTGTATTTATTTTATCGGCGCATCTGATGTCGCCTGTTGCTGAATTGGAGTATTTGAGAAAGATCAGTGAACTTTACATTTTATTTTTGTTACCACGCAGTTATTCTCTCTCTCCCGTGAAATTTCTCTTGAGAGAAGTTCTTGCATGTAAAAGTACGTATTTGTTTTTCACAAAGAAACACATGTACTCACACAGTTTATTACATATTTATTTATTTTTCTATTCTGTGTTCTTTAGTTTTAAAACCAGCGATAGATTTAATCACGGATCCTGATTATATCAATCAGAAAATCTTGGCGTACATCGATCAACAACAGCTTGCCGAAGCAATGCACAGAAAAACTTACGAATACGCCGAATCTTTTGAGGATTTTATTCACATGATCAAGAGTACCAGAGACCTGGAAGTTCTTAAACATATCAGATACAACATCGTCACCGAGATTATGCAGGCTACCACAATACAAAACGTCAAACGGGCTCAAGGTCTGGATCCCGAGAACAACGCGCTCGGAAACTCTGACGCTGTTCGAGCAAGAAAATTAAAGAGATACATCAATCAACTGACGTACGCCAAAAACATGTGCGAATGCCACATGCAGACACTGGGATGGAACGGATATCTTCCTCAGGTTATTTAAGTCTATTTTTATCTCTTTGTAATAAAATGATAAATGAATGCAACGAAATTTTCAACGTATTCAATAACATATTTTTCAGGATACGGAAATCTTCGACGCAACAGAGATCGCGGAAGGCAGAATAGTTCCATTGCAAATTATTCTGGACAACGTGAGCGGACGACGATATCTGTCTCAGTTCTTGGAAAAAGTTTCTAGTCAAGATTTAATCGGCTATTGGGCGGCGGTGCAGGAATTACGTGCCGCTGAACGATCCACGTGGCATCAGTTAGGAGCCGAAATCTTTTACACTTACATCAGATCGCCAACTGCCGAGATTAAAGTGGATAAAAACATTCGGAAGCGAATGGAGGCTTTTCTAATGGGTGATACGGGACCCGATGTGTTTTACGAGGTTCAGGATAATGTCGTTAAAACGCTTCAGGAAAAGTATTATCCGTCGTTCCTCGTTAGCGATCAGTACAAGAATATGCAAGAGGCATTGATCAATGAAAGAGCGGAGGATTTGGTCGAGGATCGCGGAATCGTTGACGGCACCCTGTCGGAATCTTCAACTTTGCTCGTTGGCGAGCAATCGAATTACGCCCGCAGTAAATTAGATCAGCTGCAGGAGAAGCTGAACAACAAAATGCAGGCTCTACAGGCCCTCAAATCTTCTCTTAAACCCGAGAGCAAAGTGTTGAGCATATTGGCAAAAGAAGTCGAGTGCTTGCAGGGTGAGAAGCAACAACTGGAAGCGCATTTAAATCGTACAGAAATGTGGGCCGAACATTTAGGTCATTGGAGAGTCGATGTGCAGAGAGCAGAGGTATAATAGTGTATAATTCTTTTTTTTACATCTTCAAAAAATGTGAAAGATATTACGTAACATTGACGTGAACAGATACCTGATAACGGGAACCCTCCGCAATTTATACTGATTGTCCACATGGCAGAAAACAAAAACAATGACGAAAGCACGTCCAGCGGATGGGTTGTGTTAAGGAAACTACAAGATTTTCAGGATCTCCATAGAAAACTACGTCCGTTATGTTCTAACGTTAAAACTCTGGATTTACCTTCGCAACCTCTTAAGTTTTTTGGAAAATCCGATAAGGCTACTCTCGAGAAGGCCAAGATGCAGATACAAAAATACTTGAACGTATGTACACTATGTATAACATTTACACTTGTTTAAATCTAACAACTTTTCCATAGTAATACTAACTTATAAATTTATTTATTTCTCGCAGTTTGTTTTAGAAGATGAGAGACTTAATCAAAGCGAGGCGTTGTATGCTTTTCTCAGTCCGAGTTCGGAGCATCTTAAAGCTGTGGCACCGTCCCCAAAGAAATCTCGTTTCTCTTTTTCTACATTATTTAAAACGTACGCGTCGCCAATTTTATTATAATGTGATTGTAATTTATTTGTTGCTTCTGTAATTCTTTTTATGATATACACACAGGTCTGTCGGTAGCAATGATCCGCGCGATAAAGAAGAGGAAGAGGATTATTCATTGTTGCTAGATGACAACGAAACGGGCCGTACTGGCACGGATAACTATTTAAATGCCAGCAAGGACGCGATTGCGGAACCGCTGTACACACTTTTAGAAGAAGTTTTCGATCTGAGAGGAGTGTTCTGTTGGCTCAGACGATCTCTTATTGTTTTCGTGCAAATTACTTACGGGCGAACCATAAACAGGTAAAGTACGTTAGACAAACTTATTTCTTATTTTTTATATATAAATCTCACGCGAGAAATATATATTTAATGTTTTTATATACTATATTTTTTGGTTGTGAGGTGATAGAAATATTTTTCAAAGTATGTTATCATACTGTTAATTCGCAGACAAATCCGAGACACCGTTGCGTGGGTGTTTTCCGAACCGATGCTTCACTATTACATACAATTATTTACAAAATCGTGGTGGCCGAACGGACAACTCGTGTCCGAAACTGTTCTCCGCACCGACGAGGAGAAATTGAAAACACGCGGCGAGGCACGCAGGCAGTTTCTCAGCAATGTACCTGAAGTGTTGACGAATTTAGTGGGAGCGCAAAGTGCTCAGCGTGGCGCAATTAAAGTTTTCGATACGCTGCAGAACGTGAATTTGAACAAACAATTATTTTATGTAAGTTGTCTGCTTGTATTAATCGCCTATAATTGTTGTAATGTGACTTTCACTTCATAAGTTTTTCTTTTTACAGGATATATTTGAAACATTAATGTATGAAGTATTTCCAGAACTATACAATGTTTCTTAACGAAATAAATGATCGATGTTACGTATAAAATGAGTATGTACTGTTTTCTTTCACTTAAAAGAGGAGACTCTTTAGTCAAGATAAGATATTTCAAGTAAATTCAATCTCTTTTTGCGAAAGAGTGTAATTAGCAATATTGGAATACAAACAATAAGAGAGATAGGAATGTGCGCTCGCATGTGTTGTGTGTGTGTTTGATAAAAATACGATCCATTATTCAACATTTCTATATATTACTTTTGATATGCAATCGAAATCCGTCTGCAAAATATGCAACAAATGCATACACACACATTATATTGCGTATCTTCCAACAACTGATGTAAAACAGAACGAAATTTCGCTGTTACGTAATACTTATGAGTAAAGACCACAATTAAAACTATAAGAGGTAGAAATGTTAACTTCATACATGTTGGTTTTCTCCGTTTTAATCGTCATATAAGGATATAAAGTATAAACAATTGAGCTGGTGCATATAACTTGCAATTTTAACAGCATTACGGTATATATATCTCATGTGTTTCTATGATACATATTTAATACTTTCTAATAGCCTCTCTTTTTCTCTCTTTTTCTCTCTCGCGCGCGTATAGGAGGGATATATCTTATACAATATGGAGTACTTGTATCTGTCGCTTTTAGAAAAGAAAATTTATATATCCAAGGAAAGCAAATATCTAGGAATACTGAATATTTGTGATATTATTTAAATAATATATAATAAGAGATATAAATACAAAAGTAGAGTGATTGATGTATGGAAGTCAAAAGAGTACATAATGGACGTATATAAATCTTGATAAGGGCAATTATCTCTGTTTACAAGTATATTTTTTATCACGCTATATGTATACGTATGTATATACGTACATATGTTTTGATGATTGATCTTATCAGTATTAATTTTACGGTAACTTATAATATATGTATATATTTATATATACACACATATATAATTTATATATACATATGTATATATACGTACATGCAAACACAAAAATATATATATGTATATATATATACATACATATATTAGAAAGTATAAATTCTGCAAATAGATATACATGTTACTCATATTCGAATTTGTAAAACGTTCAGTGTAAAGTAGATAAACGAAGTGAACAAGCGACAGAAATACGCATCTTAACATTATATATATATATATATATATATGTATAAACATACTAATGTATAGACTTGAATTATTTTTCAAGACATTTGAATTAGCGATTCTTCTCGTGTTGTGAGAAGTTATAACGTATACAAACACATCGCACATGCGAGACTTACGATTCCGTAGTTCCAGTATTCGCGGAAATATAATCTATTCGCTTATACTGTGCAATATATAAATACTGCTAAGTTCTCAATAATGTTGACTAGATAGTTACAAGCAATTTGGAGATATAGAAAGAGTAATTCGAGTTATATATAAGATAAATAAAATAGTATACAGAAAACATTAGTCTATAGTTCCAAAGAACGATGGTTAGGTATATATAATTTTTCTTTACTCTCTGACTTTATATATACATATATATGTATATAAATTTTATACATATATACATATATAATCTTAAAAACGTTAAAATGCAGGAAACTGTAAATAGATTTATAAACAGTACTTAGTAAGTAATGAATATGTTTTTTTTTTATCTTTATACAGGAACGCGCGTGTCTGTGTCCACTCGGAGAGAGAATCACAGTATACTCCAAATGACAATAATATTCTACTGACTAGGCAAACTTTGTTTTTGGTTTTTTTTTCACTAAGAGTATAGGGAAGACTGTGATATCTACAAATTTATTTTGATTGTTTTTATCTTTAGACCTAATGATCGGTCTGAAAAACAATAGATGTTCCTTAAACTATAAATATTTATGAGCGTTGCGTCAATTCGTAATGAATTAAAAAAGTCTTACAAGATTTTGAAAGTTGGCAACTTCAGATTATATCTTTTTTTATTAACAATGAAGAGGGTTGCTGTCAACGCTTATGATTTAACATTATCACATCAAATAGCCAACTTGTCTCAGTGATACAAAGTAAATAACATGTTTTTGAGATACACGTGTCTAGACAGCACAGTCTTTCCTACATGTCTCAAATAACGCATAGTCCCTCTTCCCTTTACTTGGCAGTGAACTCGGGCCAGTAATTTATATAATAACGATGTGTTGATCCTTCAAACAATCTATCAAGCCACATTGGTAACCCATCCAAAAGATTTTCTTGATACAAAACATTGCTTTCATCCTGTAAAAAACATGATTATTATTAACAATGAGAATGGTATGTAATATCAATTTTATAGAACTCTACCGATGTCATTCATTATTGTTTTGCAACATAGGTGGAAGAGAAATTGTTTCTTTTTTAAAATTTCTTTATGAAGACATTCTTTGCGATTATTTTTCAAATTTTTGAAAACGAGTCTATTACGTACCTCTTCTTGAGACATATCAGATTCGGAACTGTCGAAACCGATAAAAGCGCCAGCTTCCGGATCTTCCGATTTTTGGGCAAGCCGCTTAGCCATTTTCTCAATACGCTATATTGAGAACATATTAATTTGGATATTAATAAGTAAAATATAAAATAACAGCTCCGAGAAATTAAATCTATATCTTAAATTTAAAAACAAATATACAGAAAGATTTTAGATAATAAATGTATACATCTTCAGCTTCAAGATATTTTTACATACCTTAGAACCTTTATCCCTCATACACTCGGGATGTTTGGCGTGATACATACAGAAATACTTCCGATGCCCATTCAATGATAAGACAGTGCCCACGCAATTCTTGGCATTTATGTTTAACTCCTTCTGATCGGGCAAAGTGAGAGATAATAATTTCTTGTACCAATCAAGACCTTTCTCTAGTGACATATGTGCGAACATGAGTGTCTTATTCTTTCTGTGAATAGAAAATAAGTTACAATTTTTTTTAAAGAAAACTAAAAAATGTATCGGATGCAA
The DNA here is from genome assembly GCA_014825685.1 of Pseudomyrmex cubaensis. Taxonomy (NCBI): domain Eukaryota; kingdom Metazoa; phylum Arthropoda; class Insecta; order Hymenoptera; family Formicidae; genus Pseudomyrmex; species Pseudomyrmex cubaensis. Next base: position 11,689 of record QVOA01008514.1, on the reverse strand, counting down.
ACCAAGCATTAGCAATGCTATTATTTGTATTATTACTTGTTGGTAGTTTATTATATCAATTATTTTCAAAAATAATGTGTTATGACTGAACATATGTAAAATTGATGAGAAAAATAAGAAATGTTAACGAGTGATAAAATTCACCTATAAGGCCATACAGCTTTGTGAAAAGCTGGTAATAACTTCAATCGACTCTGAGCGTCCACCAGCAATATGATGGTTCGACACCCTGGCTTTAATAGCCGAACTAATCCGTTGTATTTTTCTACACGTAATTCATGTAATCGCAATTGCGGTTGTGAAGGAAGCGACTTGGGATTGTCCTTGCTTTGAGCACGTTCGGCCTGAACACTTGCTTCTTCTTGTTTGCTAAATGTAAAAAATATACATTAATATGTGTGTGCGCGCAATATATGTATTAAATGTTTTACAATGCTGATCAAGAAGTTATTCGGCGGTTTAACTCTACTCACGCTAGATATGACATTCCGTACCCTGCAGCTCCAATTAGCATAAGAGTTGCTAGTACCGATATTAAAGGCAAAATTTGTTCTTTCGTTAGATTATCGGATATATAATCTACCGCTAATAATGCTCTCCCTATTAGTCGATCTACAGTGCCCTAAAGGAATATATAAAAACATCAATATATACAAACACAAATTATTTAAAAATCCGAGCGACCGCAGATTATCAGAAAATATACCTGGGCGTGTTCATCTGTCAATTCTCCGACGACTGCAGCATATGGTAGAGCTTCAGTGGCACGTAACAGCTTCTGTATAGTTTTCTCTAAATGTCTACGCGTTTCGTTCCATACACGATCGTCCTGAACAGCTTCAACCCATCCGTGAGGAAGCCATTCGTACTTTAAGTGATTGGCATCTCGTCTCCAGATAATAACAATATGTAACAAAGGTTCCAGCGGACTGCCTTCACCAGCAGAAAGTGCTGATACAAATTCAGGTTGCGTATCTTTGAATACGTATGCATATCTGACACGTTCCGTGCTACGTAAATGAAAATATATTAGAGGTAAAATGATTCAAAACATGTACAAATAAGGACATTAAGAAATCCTACACATCATACAAGTATTAACATATACGCTACCTATATGAAGATTCTAATGCTGCTTTCCTAAATTTATGTCTAGCCATATCATGAAGCGGATCATTTTGTTGCGAAATCAAAACTGCGCATAAACGCTTTTGTGGTCTCAACCATTCAGGCGGACATATGGAGTCCAACATAGCTTGATTGGAGAGCCTTGGCAATACAAGAAACTTATTGTTAGCAATAACATTATGCATAGTTTCGCTAGAAATATCTTTCATGCTAACAGATGCCATAGGTTTCTCAGAATTTTCATTAAAAAGAAGTAAAGTATCTAATTCTCCCGAGATCTTGTATTTTGATGTTATATTTTCAGTCTCAGGTACGCCGATCTGCAAAGAATATTGAAAACACCTATATTAAGTTAGCCTCCCTTTCATAGAGAAAAACACATCTGCACCTATATACAAATTAAGTACTACTTAATTAGGTGCTCAATTTAAACATCTTGGTCGGTTAGGTTAGGTTAGGTTGACATTCTGACCGGTTAGGTTAGGTTCACACCTGAGTCGGTTAGGTTAGGTTGACAGTCTGACCGTCCAAAATTTTTAAATTGAGCACCTAATTAGCACTTCTTTTTTATATAAATGCTGATGAGTTTTGGTTGAGAAGTTAAAAGACATGTTCAAAAAATATAAACTATTGAGAACACGTGAAATATATATGTATATCGCATATTCGTTACCATAAGATGTTTACCTTGACAAATCCAAAGGCTACCCTATCTCTGTAGTAAAAGGATGTCAGCAAATACCGCAAACGGAAAAAGTCTCTGTTTTCAAATATCAAAGCACGAATCCGATTATCCGCCCATCCTGACAAGAAGTTTTCTACATTTTTATTAGTAATGGTACTTATTAATTTATACGGTAGCCTACTGCGTACAAATTCTGCAAGTATACACATTTCATTAACTTACGGATTTTGTCAAACAAAGAAATATGTATATAAATGTGCTATATATAATTATTCCAAAAGTAGTTATCGTACCAACAACTTTTTGAATGCTAAACATAGATTCTTTGTAAATACTAGTGCGCCCTTCTACGATAACAACAAGACATGGAAGAGCATGAATGCTGAGTCTTCTCGCTAAAGTGGACTCTTTTTTAGCATGTGCCGTGGCCAAACCAAGTCCTAAAGGTTCTAACTCATCAATCAAACGTCTCCAAGTAGGTTCCACTTGCAGACACGCGAAACACCAGTCGGAATAAAACAAAATTAAATATGGCATTCGATAAGTCTTTGGTATTATTACGTTTTCAAAGGACCTGCAATTTATAAATTGTCAATAAAATAATCCACACGTAAATAGTGATTATTCTCAAGAAAAATACACACCGATATGTAATAGTCATTTTATGAAACAACGAAATGTCTCTGGATTGATAATGAAATTTAAAATTACTGCCAAATAATTCTTCTAACGGATCAAGAACATTAAAGTGACCACTATCTCTTCTTTGCCTAGGAATACCTTCCTCTGTTATTCCATGATTATCAAACTTTCTCCTTCTCTCAGGATCAGTTAAGAGCTAAATAATCCAGCACACGATATTAATAGTATTATTCTTTTAGTAAGTAGTTTCTTTTCTGTATTATTCACATTTGCAGTTTTAAACAAGATAAACATACCTCATAAGCTTTTGTTATTTCTACAAATTTGTCTTCAGCTAATGGGTGATCCGTTTTATCCGGATGCCTAAAGAAACATTGTAACACAGTGTTTTATTTGTAGAAAATAAAAACAAGATGAAATATTCTACATTTACAAGATATAAAAACTTGTCATAGTAGATTTTCTGTTTAAGATTATGTGTCATTTACCATTCCTTGACCAGATGTTTATACGCCTTTCTAATCTCCTGTATAGTAGCATATTTTGATACTCCTAATATCTTATATGGGTCACCCAAGTTATCGCTCGCGACAGTAAGTGCTGTTAACTGAAGAATCACAAGAACGCTCAGGAACAAGACCGTGTACTTCATTAGTGATGCCTTGTTGTTTCTCTCATCGGCCGTGCTCATCGACGCGTAAGTCATTACAAAAACAATCAATAACATTAAACTGACGCAGATCTTTACAAGAACCCCGTCTTGTTTGCGCTGTTTGCACAATATTATTCGTGAGATTATTCCGATCGTATGTCGTTTGTGTATTTGCTACTTATTTTTCCGATATTATCACACACAACACAATCACAATTAACGAACATGTTTCGCACGGATCATCATTCGCTTTAGAACGTCGATCGGCGACAATTATCACGTCAACACATTCCTGAGACAATCGTCGCCATCATGTTGTCAAAGTGAACACATACGTACATGCAACCACAGATGTGACATATGGATGGGGCAAAAAGTTTGTTCTTTGATTTTGCATTGGGATTGCACCAGAGTGCATCAAGTTCTGTGCCACGTGCGGCGCGCGATACTCGTCTAGTCGATATTTCCATTATCGAAGTATCGAATCCTCGAGCTTCGATATACACTGGAATTAGCGGGCAGTTATGGCGGATCCGCGACGCGAAGACGGAACTACTTCCGACTTGTTTCCGTATTTCTTGCGACCGGCATCGTTTCGCGCGCGAAATCGGTCGTCGTACATGCGCGTCGCAATGTCGAGCGTTCGCAGTGATGTATAATTATTACATGTAGTGTCGCGTACTCGCTGATTGACGATTTCCGCGATAAAATAGTGTCGCGGCCGGTGCCCGCGATTCCGTGAGACGCGCGCGGGAAAAAATGCACGAGTGCTGTACGATTACGCGTTTAAGAAACGTAACAAATGATTTGTACAAGTGAGTATAATTTGCTGCTATTAATGTAAAATATTACACAATTACTGTATGTATATTACTAATTACTCGCGTTTTTACAGGTGTGTGTGTGTGTGTGTGAATATTCGCGAGCTGCTGCAAGCGTGGATTCGGAAAGGGAAATGGCCAATCTCAGGAAGGAGAACAGAAACGGATAGAGTAAAAATGTGCGACTTTTCATCCAACGTACGTGAGACAGTCAAGGAGATTTCTAGCGAGCAGTATCGGAACTCGTGGAGTTACTCAGGTTAGTGAATAATCGCTCCTTATCCTCTCAAGAGAACAACTTTGAAATTTTAAATGAGTTTTTGTATTCAACTTTCTGTCTAAAATATTTCTTATAAAATTTGTCAAAAATTACAAGCATTTGAGATTTGGAATAAATCGAAGTAACTTAAAACAAAACACAAAATGACATTATGTATTAAACGCTCAAAGTGTTGACTATTTGCATTTTTTTAATTCTAAGAAAAATATCAACTTGCGTTCGCGCAAAGATTCAGAACGCACGCGTATTCCATTCTATAACGCATGCGTTGTATCATAGAATAGACCCTTGCCGGTCACCAACAAGTTTTAATAATCACAACAAAGCGTTGCTAAGGACGTTATGAGTATCTTACGGATTCTTGACAGTGAATAGACAGAGGCGTTGTAAAAAAAAACGCACATGTTACGTTGATATAAAAAAATACACTCTTTGTACATATGTTTGAATTGATCACGAGATGACCGCGAATTGATAAGCAAGCTGAATCGAAGTTTTAGAGCTTACAATGGTACGAGGAAATAAATCTTTCCGTGAATCAAGACCTAAAACCATCGACAAATCGTTCGAGCAGACCGACACCGAGGACAAAGCTAGCGTTGCGACGATCGACAATTTCGAAATCCGACGCGGTAGTACACAGAAACAATGGACCAGCTCGGATGATTCCAGCCGAACCTATAGTCAAAAAATCAAGACCAACAGTGAAAATACAGAGACCGAATCTCCAAATGTTAAGAGTAGCGACAGAACTGAGGAATATGTTCATGAAAACAAAGAAAAAATCGCATTACAATCTCGCAAGAAAAGAAGAAAGAAACGAAGTAAACTGAGTGAAAGCCGAAGATTAGGAGGATCTTATCATATTCGCACAACGGATGACGATAGAGCCGATAGCCGATCGTCCGCGAAACGATATAGTGAAAATAGTTTAAAATCAAAAAAATTGCAAAAAAGAAAACAGAATCTTTCCCGAGGTAAAGACACATTTCCTTGTACGTTGTACAAAGTATTGACAAGAGAATTCAATTCTATAAAAATTTGTAATTTACATTCTCGAACAGTTTTCTATTACAATGTGTTTTATTTTAAATTACATGATTAATCGAGAAAATATTTAAAAATTGCAAAGAGAGAGAGAGAGAGATTCAAAATATGTGACATTTTTAAATGATGTTAGAAGCGAGAAAATTGTTAAAATAAATAAAGTCTTCATACAAACTCACTTTTACTCAATATAATACATTGCTAGAAAAGATTTTAAGATCTAAGCAATTTAATAAAAATGTTCGTATAAATTTATATAAATTTTTTTTACACAAGCGGACGACGAGATGCCTATTACGGAGATTTTGAAAAAAACTCAAGAAAATGCACTCACAAGATACGAAAAACCCGTGCCGCTTCCGGAATTGACTTCTGACAGGATTTATATTCAAGGCAGGAGTGGCTTTAGCGCCGTGAAAATTGGCGGATCGAAACGTGCTTTGAGAAGCGATACGGCACACGTAACAGAAGGCGGAATAACGGATAAGAAAGGCTGCGATCCCGCGGAGACTCAACCGCATGTGCTCATAAAAGTGGCCATTACGGTGCAAAATTTTTGGACGTGCACAGGACTCGTTTATCAGGGTCTTTTGGGCGGAATGGCGCTTTTGCATTTTGTAATGGTAAATATTTCTTGTTAACTGTCGCGATATAATTTTTAATTAGCGCGCGAAATAATAATAATCGCGATATTATATCGATTTGACCGAATGGAATGTCATCTCCAAGATCTCTCGTTGCAGATTCATGTATTTTTCAACACCTCGATGAAATTCATACTAAATTATTCAATTTTCTCCGAAGTGTACACAAATACGTTTTCCTTTCTAATCACTCTCTGCGTCATCTCTGTCTTCGACAAGTACGTTCAATCCTGGAATAACCATGAAACAAGATCTAATGCGCGTAGATATTATTCAAGAAATATTTACGGATTTTAGATTCGACCTAGCGCGGCTCGATATAGATCATTTGAGTGAGATTTACATGGACCATGCGAAAACCGCGATCACTATTCCGCTTTATTTAGTAACGTTCGGTCTCCATCAAGCAACGGCAAAGACTGACGATCAATTACTTCTAACGCTCTACCACACCGGCAACGAAACAACGCGGTCGAACGTAAGAGAATATCGCAAGATTCAGCAGGCGCCAGGGATAACAAAAATTATCTCAATTTCAAAAATTTTCAGACTACAACGGAGAACACCGTGTTGGAAAATTTACAGGACTGGCAAAAGATAACGATGTCAAAAGATCTTCTCGCCGTTTTGGCTTGGTTGTTTGTCACTCTTGGAACGCGGGACAACATGCTGTTGATACATCTCGAATCGATGGACAAATATGCGAACGACGTGGAATCTCCTAGATAGCATATCTTTTACGTTCGCTCGAAACAAACCTCATCCGCGCAACTACAAAACCGAACATCGTAGAATGAAACTAGTTTAGAAAATACTTACTTTTTTGAACGCGATACTGACCTGATCCCTGATTCCAGAACAGAAGATAACGGCAGTGGACAACGAAGACCTAACACGCATCGAGGAAGAAGTACGATTTAAACATTTATTTGTAACAGAATAGCGTTTGATATGTACAATATGTATAAAGTTCATCGTCACTAGTCGCTAGTCGATAATATACGTGTACATATAAATAACACACAGCAAAGAGGACAATAATATTCAGATTAAAATAACACGTGATATAACGATTACAGTAGTAAAATATGTTTTGGGCTCTCTCTCTCTCACTCATTCTTTCTCTTTCTTTTTCTTTTTCTCTCTTTCGCAAGTAGTTTAGTCATGAAATCTGCAATTTCAAGGATGTAATTGCCGACAATCAGCTCGATCGGCTAAAATAAATTGCTTATCAAAATTTGTAACGGGATGTGTCGGGAATATCGTCACGCGATTCACAGAGTGGCAGAAATTTTTGAACGAGTCAATATTATCGATTCGAACGCTGTACCCAGGGGAAAGAAAGCGCATTTTCGTCATAAATTATGTGCAAAGACTTGTACTGATTTGCGAAGCAAACGGATTTATATACACATACATTTGTGAAAAATTGTGAAATTTATTACACGCTAAAGTCTGTCTGTCTCTCTCTCTCTTTCTCTCTCTCTCTCTCTCTTTCCCTCTGCTGATTCCAATTACAATTTATTTTGCCGAGACATAGCTTTTTTGTTTTTTTACGCGTTATTCTAAAATATTTCTCAGCTTAATATTATCGTCAAGGCACTGTGTTTACAGTTCTATCTGATGTCGATTAAGTCGATTTTAAATCTTGTTTTTTTTAACGTCCGATACAAATCGATTCATCGAGTTTTACATCAGATAATTTTTCACTTCGTTTATATTATTATTGATTCGTTGCAAAATATGCAAAGAAAAATGCAACAGACGTAGAATCGATGACGCGATTTGATCGTTAGAAAAATTGACAATATTCGACTGACCAGATCATTTCTTTTTTTTTTTTCTACGTGCGAGAAGAACTCACACGTAACTTTATACTGCTCCTTCTTAAAACGCAAAAGTTTTAATTGTTTCGTCATGGCTTTTACTACGCTAGTAAATACTTACAATTGGTAGTTTAAAATCGTGCAAACTCTCTCGCTATTGATTCAAAATTCTTTTCACTCGAAGATTCATATCTTTTTATCGTGCTGATATTCCGTCGTACATATGCTTGTTGGCAGTCTCATGCGTATGCGCAGAACACGGCAGAAGATTACGACCGACCTAGTAGGAATGAAAGAGAAATGAACCAATAGCGCAAAATGTCAGTTCCAACAGTGAACCTTTAGCGAGAGTTTACCTGTATCTAAATATAGAAGGTAGTTGCACTTCTCGGAGATACGCGGTAGCATAATAAGACGCTGCCCTTTTTTTCAAACAAATATGACACGTTTCTCTCAATTTCTCGCGTGAAAATTCAAGTATAATTCGTGCAAACATACATCAATATTAATAGGTACGAACTCTGAACTTTCTTAGATTCTATTGAACTTGTAACTGTTTCTATCTTGAGTATAACAATTAAAACAAAAAAAATCATCTTCATTCACGGCACTACCTTCTATACTTGTACCGTGATTAAAACATTGTGCAAGTTTGCAATGGCAGTATTGAGAGAAGTCGGCGCGAGATTTTGCCGTGGTTACAAAATGCACACACGTACATGCACAGTCAACAACAAATGCCTTAGAGCACGTAAAATTGCCTTTCAAATAATGTCGTTCATTATTTAAAATATTACTGGCACTATTTCATGTGTTCGGGGCATTTACGCAATCGACTATACATGTATGTTATGTTTGGCGGAATTGGGAGGTTTGGTACACACTTATATATTTAACGTTACGACTGACGTGTTGTCGGTTATACAAATGGCCTCGAATTTTTTTTTTTTTTTTTTTTATCCGGGAGAAAATACCACAGAAAATACTTAGACGTCATTGACAGCGAAAACTATAGTCGGGCTAGTCGTAAGAAGTTGACTGACTGAAAATGATCATAGATACACGTGTTCTTGATAATTTTACTGGTCCAGTGTATCGCAAATATGTCCATAATATAGTATATAGGCTTTTTTTTTTTTATTAAAACTACAATTTTACGTGTGATCTTTCTCTTTGTCTTTCTCGCTCTTGGCATAAAGTCAAGTTTAAACTTGTTGCCGTTGCAATAGGAATTCATAGAAATTCCGAAATTGTACAAGACAAATGACATTACGAAATAAAGAGAAAGCTAATTTCCGTTTCTCTTCGTATTTCGCAACATCGCCTGTCTTTTGAGGGAATTAAATTTTTACGCTGTCGACAATGTGCACTTCACACTCACTTCGACGCACACAAATTTTCCTTCGGATCACAAAATGTTGGGTCAATTTTTAAATTTTTAACTTACTCTTCCTTGTTTTTTGATTGTCTATTTTGTTCGATCGCTGCGAGTAGAGCGGCACGACATGTTCGACAAAAAACGGCAATGTTTCGTGTCCTTCTCGAGACGTCTTCATTTTCACTTTGTTAATAGGTTTTCGAGGGTACGGGAGGAAGAAAGTTGCAAACGAGAGGATCCGCGCTGGATCCATTTTTCGTCCGAAACAAACTCGCGCAGTTTATAATTGCATATCCTCCCGTACCGACTCCGACAATCAAACGGTTCCCGGATTGTTCTGCATGTATCTGCACCACGACTGGCCGTTGTTGTTGCCCTCGGGGCATTGAAGCAATTCTCAGTCATCGAAATCGTGTCTGAGTTTTATGTAAAGGCAAGAGCCAAGAACGATGCCGAAGAGCTCGAGGACCGACAGACCGAGCCCGACAGCGCCCAGTATTATGAGGTGGTCCTTTGTCGTCTCCAGGAACTTGTAAATGCAGCCCTGACAAGAGAGAACAAACGGTTACATTTTTTTTTTTTAGAGCGAAATAATATTTATATGCATTTTTGTTACGATCAAATTTTATTTAAGTTACGAGAGAAAAAGAAAAGGAGAGAGAAATTCCTATTTTGTCTCTGGTCTCTCCTATTTTAAAAAGAAAAACTAAAGAATATAGATATTTCGGAAGAACGTAGTAGATTGTCTGTGATAATCAAAGAAAAAGGTGAAAAATCTCTCGGCGAGTAGATACGCACCGTGTACTGAATATTGGAGGGATGATCCCTCCTCCCGCAAAGAAATGTGGGCGTCTTACAGCAGCTGTCAGGCACGACGCTGCCGTTCTTGAGAACCTCCTCGTCCTTATGCCACTCGCTCACTTGCCAGTCCTCGAATCTCAAGGCGCCGCAGCATTTAAACTGCAAATATTGCGACAATAATGTTTTCCGCGCTAACATTCGTGAAGTTCAAGAGAAACGTCAGGCGAAAACGTCGAGTCACGCCGCACACGCGTTGCTTAAGTAAATTTAATTTTTTCCATGACATTGGAGAAATTTTAATTACTTCGAAAAAAACAAATCGACAATTTTACATTGACATTTTTAATCGAAAACTTATAGAATTATTCCACTCATCGCCGTGCAAAAACAAAAAAAGTTTCTCATCTAAAATTCATAAAAGAAACACTGCAAAAGTATTTTGATAGTTTACATTACGGAAACATAAATTGATATCGTGTCTCCTCTCCCGACTCTTGCGCGACGGTGTTGATAAATAATTTTTCTATATATACGTGTATATATTTCTTGTAAAAAAATTTGTTCCAAAGAAAGGAGTAATGGCTTTTAAACTGCATTAACGTGCTGTTAGCGAGAGAGACAAGCGCCCGTCTTCCTCATTTTGTAGTTTCGTTCCGCGAAGTATAAAGTATACGCGGATAAGGCAAAAAGGGGGACGATGATATAGCAACGATAACAACGATAATAGCCGACGTACGATAATAACGATAGCGGAACGTGTTATACGCCGGGACGTCGCAGAGTCATTGAGAGGAGAGAGAGAGAGAGAGAGAAAGAGAGAAGAGTTTGAGAGGGAGGAGCAGCACGGGAGAAAGGGCAGATTAATGGAGGTGAGAAACGTGTTCCGGCGGCGGCAGCAAGTTAAATGGTAACTTTAATGCGGGCACGTAATCTCGCGGGATTCATCGCGCACCGGAACCATTAGTCGCGATAAACACTTCTCGCGAGGTCCTTTACACATGCAGGTCAACGGATTTCGTTGCGGTGCGTCCAGATCCTTCCCCGAGTTCGCATAATTTACTGTTCGACAGAGCTCCGCGTGTTGTTCCGAATATTTTTGATTCCGTTGTTCCCTCCGTCTCTCGTCCCACTCGCTCTCTCATGTGCGGTCAATTTTAATTATACGAAAATCTACTGTGAAACAATTTTTTTTCTTTGACAACAAGGACATCTTTTTTTTTTATAATTGCTGATGTTTTCAGATACTTCAAAAGCCTTTGAAATGCACACCTGTCATCATCAGAGGCGTTTCATGCATTCGTACATGGTGTTGCAGTGCGGAATAGATTCCGAACGAATGGCGGGAGCGTTTCTTTTGAGAGCGTTAAAAAAGAGCGGAGGATCAAAGAGTCCGCATAAATTCTCCGGAAAGTAGAAGCATAAAGTATGCACGCGTATGGACACGCGCACATATTTACGCACATACAATCGCGGGTGCAATCTTTGCGCTATATGTGTAAAAGTTGTTGCGTAATAAACCGCGTGTAAAGATGTAAAAAAAGAAGTTGTCTTTCTATTTAATGATATACCAATACGCCTTGTGCAAAACGAAAAATTGTTCGGTATCTTATTTTATTCTCGACATAAAAAAAATCTCTAAATATAAAGAAAAATATGAAAAACAATGAGAAACAAATAAAATGAAATAAAGAGATAAAAATATAAATCTGTGATAGGAGAATTCACACGCACACACACACGAAAGGCATATCAATAGACCTTCGAATAGCACTGCAAATTCACCGA
>QVOA01008487.1:0-12213 GCA_014825685.1 Pseudomyrmex cubaensis | reverse complement strand
TGTTCCAGTTTGCTCTCTTGGTGAGCGCTAAATCATGTCTCTGAAGAATGTGCTTTCTGCTAGCGACTCGAAAAAAAAGAGCCATTCTTCGTTGGACTGCATAAATCACGATGCGAAACTTCTTACAGGACCGGAGTATTTAAAGAGTTATTCTCGCGAAATAAATGAACAGCGCGCGACTCTCGCGGAAATGACTGATGTATTAATTAAGAAAACGCAAGTATCAATTGAAACTATAACTGCATACGAAATAAAAACCATTTTTCATAAAAAATTGATCCGATTCTCGTCGCAGTCAACCCCGTTCCCGCCGACGATCGGTAGATATTCAGATCTCGCTTTATATTAATTAGAGTGCAAATTGCATTAAATCTGACGACACTGAGCGAAGCGAAAAATTGCTTTTGCCCAGAAGTAAATTTAATCTACGGACACTCGCGCGTCTCGTCCGCGTAATTTTCCACGCGGGTCGGAAGTTCTTTAAGATCCCGTCGAAAACGGAATCGTCTTATAAGCGAACGGTGTATTAAGCGACTCGAAAACGGCCGAGTGACGGTACGATTTCGTGACGTTTCATTTTTCTTCTCTTTTGTGATTACTCGCGTCTCTGATGACAACTAGATGTGAAAGCTCGAGGGATAATTGAAGCTTTGAAAGGAGGTACGGCTAGGTTATAACGACGTTATATGCGAAATACATCATAGAAGGAAAGAGAGAAAGAGAAAGAGAGAAACGAGAGAGACGGAGAAAGGGTCGGTGAGAGCAGAGAAGGACGAGCAAGAGGACGACAGAGCGTAAAGTCCACGGTACACAAGAGAGATAAGGGGACTTGGCGCGTGGTAGAACGGACGGAGTGGTTAAGTAGAATGGCAGTAGAAGGGAAAGCAAGGTAAAAGGGAGGCCTCGACATTTAATCTAGGAGAGAGCACGGGATCGAGGGATACGTTTTGCTTGTATATTCTATCACGCTTGTCTAAGACCCAGTGGTCCAGAAAACTAGAGAGCGCGCGGACTCACTCGCGAAAAAGGAGATAGATAGTCGGCGGATAAAAAAAACGGGAGATATTCGTTTAACGGATCCGACGACGACGACGACGACGTACCCGATCTGTCTCCATCTCGGAGCGATACGTGCCACTTGCGCAGCAGAGAATTCCACAGCAGTTGCTGATAGGATATACCGCGACGAGTTCGATCAATTGACAGAGTGCATGAAAAAAAGTGGAGCGAGGAAATCAAATTGGTGAAGACTGATTATACGTGTTCGAAATTCTGCTCCGTGCGAAAATTCGGAATTTTACATTTTGCGAACTTTTCGAACAAAAACTCTGGTCATCGGGCTCAATGCGTGAGGAAGCAATTTCTCGTTGATAAATATTCGTGCTTTTGCTCTGAAATTCGTTTGGCGTATTGTGCCTGATACGATCGCGCGAGCCGTGTTTTGAAAAGCCGATTTGTAAATACATCGCCGCAATAATGCACGTACCGTTAGAAAAAGATAAAAATTCCGAGCAATATGTTTCACGAAATTCTACAAACCTTCATTTACATGTTGCAAATAAATACACGGTAGCGCCCGTCGGATAATTATTCGAGGCTCAAATAATTTTCGAAGCAAACATTTAGAGAAGTTGCAAATTAAAAACTCAAACGATTATTAAAATAAGCGTTTTATTAAGAAGTATTTTATTTTATTTTTTTTTTATTTATTATATATTGTTTTTATTTATTATGTGAAATAAAAAATAATAATTAATTTGATGTATACAATAAATAATAATACTAAATATAATAATAAATAATATAATATTATTATACGCGATGTATTAATTATTATAAAATAATATATATAATATCATGTAAAATGTAGCGTGTTAACAAATGTACTCACATAGCATATTACGCGTGTTCTACACGAAGGAAATATTGACGCGAGCATTATTTCATGAATATATTGAAATGGCCAGTTACATTGTACTTCAGAAATATATCCGTTAAATTCACAGAGGCAAAGTTTAACTTACGGCACACACACACATATCGCTGTGCAAACTGGAGAAATATTCCGCCTAATATAGTATAGTACATGGTTGCCGTTGCGCGCAATAAACGCGCATTATTCCCATTTCTCACGTAAAACGTGCTTACTTTAAAGTACAATATGCTGCGAACAAGCCTTATCTACTCGCAGCTTTTAGGCAACAATAATTTCCGAAATAAAACTATTATACGTGTGTTTATCTGGCAATAGTAGTTTTCTTACAACTGATATAATTATTTAATTTATCTCCCACATATTTACACTGTGTAAATTTACCTTCTTTTTGTTTGTTTTTTATGAGTTACAGTTTTATATAATAGCGAGACTCATGAAATTTCGTGAAGTAATTAACTGCATTTACACGCCGTAATTTACACATCGTCCATTGAGTTCTTAGCTCGCATTTATTTCCTTAACCCTTTGCCTTCGAGCGCACAAATCCGTAAATTTCGTCCGGTCCCCCTGCACTTTTCTCTTAAAGAAGTACGCTGATATTTTAAAGAGCAGCTGCTTAAATACAGCTGTTATTCTCACGCAAGTACGCTTCTATTGCAGTTGTAGCAATATGTTTTTCTTTTACAATTATTAAAAAAGATGCTACTTTTCGGTTTTATGTTATTAGTTCTAATACGATTTTGTGTGTGTGTGTGTAACAAATCTTTTTTTTTTCTCTTTCTCTTATATATACTCGAAAGGAAAAGAGACACATATTATTATTTATAAAATAATCTTGTAATAACATTTTACATTTTTTGAAATGTTGTATACGCGCGCGTACACATTTTTCTCTGTTCTAATTTTATACGATGATTGCGCTGATCACAGATATAACTTTTTAACTAAGATATCTCATTACTTTTCTACGTTAATTATAATAATCCCAGTTGTCTGTAGCAACGTTAAGAACTCTCGCGACGATTCAGCGCGATGATGTTGTTCCACGTTTCTCGTTGCTCTCACTTCTGCATGGCTTCTACGCTTAATGCGATTCGAGACTCCGTGTAATTCGTAACCGTAAATCTGGATTAAAGTTAGTGCCACATCCAGTGAGGCCAGTATTGACCAGCAAACAGATATAGAATGTATTTCCTTTTATTCTTAAAAAACGTTCTTTTGCTCTTAAAAAACGATTTTGTTTCTTGAAGAGACACATTTAATTATATAGTGTAACTTTGTCACTTTGACACGTATAATATTATCAAAGGAAAATTATTAGTTTCACAGAGTATAAATCTGTGTACATGCACATGTAATTTAATGATTATTTATATACATGTGTCTATGTACAAGCAATTTTGAATTATAATTGTATTATTAATACAATTATGTAGCATGCTACACAATTTGCGATTGTTGTTCCAATTGAGGCTTGATTATACAATTATTTTATTAAGCACATCGCGCTTAATTATATGGAATTAAATATATTAGTTTGCCAAATTCAATCTTTCCGTAGTGGCAACTCATTAATTTCTTTTTTTTTTTTAGTCATTTTGAGAGACAGAGAGAGAGAGAATGTGTGCTTGTATACCCGTAATAAAATTTTATTTGACCCAAATGTATCTGGGTCTGTTATTTGTAAATGTATCTCTGTTATGTTTCGTACACGCAATATATATGTATATATATGTGTGTGTGTGTATATATATATATATATATATATGCGTGTGTCATACTTCATAGTATGTAACCACCTCGCAAACGGAACTGCAAACTGCGGTGAGTGCGTGTGTTTTGATTTTTACGCTGGAGATTTCGTGTATCCGCAGATAGAACATGAATTTTTACTTCCGCTTCGCATTGCCGACACTTTATAGGATTACGCAACATCATCGCAGAGCATGTTTGCATGTCCAAATGTCTCTTTTTTATCTTGTTTTTTTTTTTTTAGATTTTGTTTTGACAAGTCAAAAATTCAGAACTATACGAAATCAAGAGAGAAGCGGCCGCGGCGGTAGCGCCAAATAAGTGCACACATTAAATCGTTAATGCGTCTAATCTCTTAATAGTCGCTTTACAGACATCGCCGGAATGCAATATTCAACGCATCCGGCAAGGAATTAAAATTGCATATATCGCGTGCGCGCGTTTGTGTAGCACAAGAGATAAATGTGTAATCCGAAGTATTAGCAAAATATAATTAATAACCTCGTCATTCAGTCCATTCAACGCTGCGAAACTGTATTATTCTCTTGGTCATAACTTATAAAGCGAATTTACAATGATGATAATTATTACCGATAAGTAATTCAACAGAATATTATATGTAAATAAACATGTGTGTGTAAAATGCATACATATTTATTACATTAATCTCGTTGTGAAAAATCTTATCGCATACATCACAAAGATTAAATGCTTTACACGCGTGTTTTATAAAACATCGTCGTAAGAATAATAGTCGCGCGCGCGAGATAACGGCGCGGCGACCAAACCTTTTTTATTACATCGCGCAATAATTTCCACCCGTCTCGTCGCTTTCACCCCCGATCGATCGCGCGCACCAGTCTTTGACCCGTTCCATTGCGGGAGTGAGGGTAAAGCGGGAATTCTTGTATTTAATTTAGCGCGAGGCTTTTAATCAGACCGCGCTCCAGACGCGCGCACTCGGGATACTCACTTGGAAACTGAGGGCCCGAACTTGAAAGGAGCTTTTTGAAGATTTAAGACGGGAACCCCCTTTCCTCGTTCCTCTCATTCTTTCTCCGTCTGGTCGGAAGAGCGAGCGATGTGCCACGTCGAATCGCGTCTCCTTTAAATTTACCTTATCTTAAGTATCTGAAGAGAAGCATTACACCAAGGATGAAAGGACACAGCTCGTGTACATAATTTAAATTAAGTTTAGATAGAGTAATATATAAAGTTACGCACGCGCGCGCGCACAGACTCTCACACATAAACGTCGATTGACAGATACATCTATCTATCTAGTAGTTCGTGTCGCACGAAAATTCCGCTTTTATACGCTTTATAGAGTACACGTAAAATAGCGGAACGAAAGTTTCAACGGAATTTATAAGAAAAGCACATGATATGCGTAAATATGCTTATTTATTTATACGCTCTTTAAAACTTGCGCTATCGCTGTACTGAAACGACACATCAGCTCAAAGTTTGCACGTTAACATAATAAAAGCACTTTTCGCTTTAGAGCGCTCGGGGAACTTTTGGATTTTCAAGTCCACACAGCGATCACCGGGAAACTGAAAGTTTCCTCATCCGTACATTCGTCGCTACGTGTAACCTATTCAGGCGCAAGTTCGTCGAACATGGTCGGGAAATTGTAGAAATGCTGTAACTAACGCACCAGCGCGAGTTGGATTTCGCAACTAGTTTCTCTCGATACCACATAATGTTGGCGCGAATTTGTCTGGAATTATCGCGCTTTAACGTAACTATTGCTCGAAATTATTGTTCACATCAAAAGATTTCTCGAAGTTAAGTACTTCGATACTTCGATACTTCGATATTTTCTACGCGAGGGAAGGGAGAGGAAAATATCTATATATATGTTTTTTTAATATCACAACTTTATTAATTTGTTTTCTACTTGTTTGCAAATTGCATACGCGACTTGTAGAAAAATTGCAACAAATACGTTAGATTTCCAGAGAGATTTTACCAATTTTGCAATATTCTTTTGCTGAGACAAAAATCTTTTTTTTTTTTTTGGTTCAACTGCACGTGACCTTTTGTCACAAAAAATTTAAATATATTTACGTGTTATGTGTTCCACGCTGACGTCGAGTCCCGAATGTCTCCATTTTTCGCGTCAATTGGCGGCAGCTTGTTGCTGGCAGGGAAAGCGCGCGCTTTTGCATTTTGCGGACATCCGCTCGGCGGCGTTCGCACGCGGTGCTGCATAAATTATGCGCGGGTGGCGGGTGGCGGGTGGCTGTCCGTACGAAAAATTCGAAAATTTAATTTGCTCGCGCGCGAGCCAGCTCCGCGCCGGTGTGCGGTGGCCGTGCACTTTAAATCAACGGTAAACCGACAGCGCCCGTACATCTCAAACGCTTATAGAGAGAAAGAGAGAGAGAGAGAGAGAAGCACGCGCGCGCGCGCGCGGCCAGATGTTTCAGTTAAATCAACTGCCTTCGAACGGGCGCGCCGCAGAAACTATCTGTTCCGGTGTCAAAACAGCTGTGCTTAATTAAACGTATACAATGGGTGTGTTGCGCGACGGCGAAGCGGCACGGTAGCGATGTCTCGAAACAACAAGCTTAATTGCACGCGTAGGCGTTTTGATCTTAATGTTCCTATAATAACATAGGGAAACAAGAGTCGCTCGCTTCCTAACCGAACGAGTCGTGTTTTGGGTGATCTCGCTGTTAAATGTCGCGGCAAGTTTTGTAAATGTGTGTCCAATCTATTTTGCTTGTCAACTTTGGAGAGTTCTATATATATATAAAAGTAATAATATTCGTAAAAACCACCAACAGACACAAATCGATTGTTAATTGACGAAGAAATGGCTCGATGTAAGATGTCGCGAATAGATAGATTAGTGGCGAATCAAATATTTGACGAAGAGAATAATAACGAAGCGAAACGTTATATGCGGGATATAAGGATGAGCGGCGAATTGTTTCAGTTATCAGTAGTCCGCAGCACTCACGCGGTCCAGAATATCGGTTAGAGAGAGGCTGATAGGTGATGCATTAATTAATTACGGACCGATTACCCGGGATGGCGATGGTCAACATCCTATTTTCGCAACGGTGTTCTCCCTATGCTTTATAATCGCATTACGTTTAATCCGCCTCTGCCTCCGTATGCGTTTTCCCCGCCGTATATTATAATATATGTATATAACGTATATTATAATTCATATATTATACGTATAACGTCGAAAGATGTAATATTATATCACGTGCGAAGTTTGCGCAACGTTAATTATGAAACATTTAGAAAATAATTATCGTTGCGTGATCAAAATGATTTCAATGCCGCCGGGAAAGATCTTTCGAGAGAATCGGACGTTCATTTTTATGTCAATTTTTCTCTCCGCGAACGAGATTACTTGCGTCTGGCAGTTGATTCTTTCCCGATGAGTTACAGACAGAAAATTTCAGAATACCGCGCGCCGCACAACTTTGAAAAACGGCACAAATGGTGGGTCACATCCCGCGTGTAATTCACGAGAAAGCGAAATCACGGAAACGACAGCAATTCGGGCGGTAAGCTAAACGAAGACAAGTGAAACTTTTCGACAGCACGCGAGACTTGGTTTTTTTGGGAGGATAAATTCATTAAAAGTCCGTAATTTTTTGTTTCTCTCTTTCTCTTTCTCTCGAATAAAGCGCGAGAACGGAAACGCCGCGACGGTGCTGCTAACAAACGGAGGAGAACCGAAAACGACCGAGATCTGTTGCGGTTATTGATTATCTAATTATCGTAATTGTTAAATTAGAAAATGAATCATCCAAAATGCAGCCGGAATACCAAAAGTGCTTTCAGAGACATATTTTCGACCCATTAATTCCAACGAGAGCTTATCTGCAATCGAATGACCGCTGCAAAAGCCTCTACACGTTCGCTTTGAACAAATAACTTCCGGTTCGCGCGTATGTAACACATTACACATCTCTGCAAATGCTGATGCCGTGTTATCTGTACGGAAGTATTATTCAATGAGTAATTTTGTGAATGGAATCACTTGCAGAGCGCCGAATGGCCCGGTCGTTAATATACTTGATGAAACCGCGATTTGTCAAGCTCTAAAAAGATAAATGTGAAAATAGATGTCATTTTACTATATGATGTATATGGAAAATAAAAACGAACGTTTAAAAAAAAAAAAAGGACAACAATTTCTTTATACAAATTGTAACTCATAATTAGCGCAATTTATTTAATTGAAATAGATATAAAAAATAAACATATGTGTAATTCAGAGGAATCAGAATTTTTAGAATTTATCTTCAACTCATTTGTTACAAATTCTAATTTAGAGTAAAATATTCGCAGTCAATGTTATTTCTGCAGTGTTTGTTGCGTTTTAACATTTTTTACTTCGTACCCTTGTTAAAATATTTATTTTTTAATGAAGATAAATAGAAAAGTTGATTGAATATAGAAATATTAAAAAGTAACGAATTATTTGATTTCGCATATGAGTTCTCGAATATGCGAAAAAAAGCAATAAAACTTTAAAAAAATAAATATAAAAGGAATACACAATTTTATATAAATTGCATATAAATACTTTTACTGTTGTGTTTGTCTTTTTTGTTACATTGTGACATTTTTTCGTTCGATTTTATATTTCCGACTTGAATTTCTCTGTACATATGCAATTGTTATACATGCGTTCGAGAAACAAACGGAGAATATGACAATTACGAACATAATTATTTTCATAGTAGGGATTATGTGTACTCGTAGACTCGTAAGGCGACTTAATCCAGTTCCACAAAACTGGAACTATACTCGTAAGCTCGTGGAAAGCCGTCTAATCTTAACTGTTCTGGCGTTGTTATTTTCCCCCCGCACTTTGATCCTTAGCAACTTTTGCATTCTGAAACAAAAATAATGTAAGCAATACACACAAAGGGGTTGTTCTTACATATCTATCTAACAACTGGTATTAAACATTATTCATGCAAGATTTTATGCAAATATTAATTTAGATGAAATTTATATGTGTTAATATTTATACGGGTATTAATATTTGTATGTGTATTAATTTGTTTATGTGAATATTCATTTAGGCGCACGTTTAAAAAATATATATTTCGCACACGTACATCCAGCATATTGGCTCGTATTGACCGTAAATTCTCTGCTGGTTGATTTATATGTGTTGCGATATTGAATCGAGATCGCCGGTTATGTGATTTTTCTTTTGAGATTCACATAAAATAGAAAAATTAAATTAATAACATTTTGACAGAGTCACGTGTGACATGATATTTCCTTTATGATAATGTTTCTACACAAGTAGGTCAAAATGGTTCCTCTGTGGAAGTGACACAGTTACATTATATTATACCCGCGTGTTTTCAGCAAAGGATTTTGTATCGCCTTTCTGTATTAACTTCACTTCGACCGGCTCGCGGCGTTTCAGAAATATCAGAGAAAGCATTTCTAACTGCTTTAATGAACTTTGCGAGTTATAGCCTCTCAAAGATCGCCGTCTTCGAAGATATTGCGCGGTTGGTTGGTCGGAAAGTACAGTAATTTTATTACGTAACTTTTTACACCTTATTTTTAACCGACTCTTGAAGTCGCGATTTATTTGCAGAGAGAAAGCTGCCTTTTTACGCCGCCGAGCGAAAACTTGGTGTACCAGTTACGCCAGACACTTTTCAATTTGTTCGTATGAATAAAATATTTTTAAATATCCCACTCTTATGAGGGGAAGAAAAATTAAACGTAAATTTATTCTTTTCGATTTTTTTTTATCTATCTATTGTTAGAGTCTGAATTCCGATCTATATAGATATTTATGAATTATATTCTTACAATTAGATCATCTCTCGACACGTTTCAGAAAGAAATCTCTTTCTCTCTTTCTCTCTCTGAGAGAGTTCGCGTCTTTTTTCTCCCTACATAATATTCCACGAAGCAGCGTTCTCGCACAGACTTCTTTATCATCCCATGCATCGAAGAAGGAAATATAGAGGAGTAATCTCCGGACGGGAGATGCGTCGCGTCGCGGTGTTATCTTTGCACGTGTGGGTTTCGGTCGACGAAGCGTCTGCTTGCAAATTACATCGGTCGCCTGAAGTGTCCGAGTTTGTTCGTCCGAACTTCGCCGCGCCCGCGTGCATGTGTCCCGCGCGCTGCGTGTTGTACGCGCATACAGTGTCCTTTTCGCGTGTCTCGTCGGTTCGCGCTCCGGACGAAAGAGACACCGCGGAGACGCCGACACACGATGGCGGTGTGTTGGTCCCGACCTCGCAATTTCCTACACACAACTTCCAACAGTTCGTTCCAACTTCCGGGACACTTATAATTGGTTTCCTGATACTGCGGCGCCGAGAGAATGAGGGGGAGCACGAGATGCGCAGATTACGAACAGGAAAAGAGACGAATTGTGCGCCCGCGGGCAATAGAAGTCCGAACGGCGGAATGATATGTAATTTCCACCCCCCAGCTCGTGTAAAATGTCGGTGAGCGTAAAGGATCTTTGTGCTGCGCGAGAGAACCATGGCTGAAAGAGAAAGAGAGAGAGAGAGAGAGAGAGAGAGAGAGAGAGAGAGAGAGAGAGAAGTTTCCACGCAAAATATTTTGTCAATTTTAGTCTCATGAATTTCGCGCTGCTCTCTTGCTGTTTGTTTTATGCATGCGCAATTTTTATTGTATTTATCTCACGCGTCATGCTGATAGGTAATTGTGCGCGACAAACAGATTTAACTCAACTACAGAGTGTACTCCGATTGATTTCGTGTTCGATATGTTTGTACGGACGTTAATTTTCGATATCAATCGTAATCCGTTTGTTGGATACGTTCGCTTGAATTTTCACTATAACAATGACAAATATTTGGGTTGCGCGCATTTCTGTATCATAAATCCGCATTTAACACCAAATGCACAGCGAACTGACAGAAATTTTGCGGTGAAAGAGCGAAAATGCGGAAAAATCAAAGAATCAAAGATTTCTGACGCTTTTCGATATATCTGACTATTGTATTATACCTCGTAATACCTTTTCTCGCACTGTGATGAAAGTGTGCGCGAAAACGTTTCGCGCGCGTATAACAATCAGATCGTAAATATATATTTTGTCGGGAAATTTACATACGTCGAAATATACGCGAAAATATATGTAATTTCGGCATGATAAAGTACAACAGAGGCTCCCGAAAAAGTATATTAATAGCAAAATAAAAATTACAGTGTTTCATGAAATATAATTCTTCCAACTTCCATTTATAAATATGCATGTAAATACAAATTCTCTTTAATGAATAGAATTTAATTAACGCAGACATAAAACCGGAAAATATTGCATTATATAAAATACGGTAGAAATATTACTAATTTATATAATAATAATAATAATAATAATAATAATAATAATAATAGTAAATGCATATGTACATATATGCACGCGAATATAAAATATACGCACGATATTTTACGGATTTAATTAAAAGTAGTCAAAGATTTCAGTAAGTAATTTAACATTTTGCAGTTCGGAAAAGTTTATTTGTTGTCCAGTTTTTTTGCGTGCATATTTTCTGCAAACTTGATAAAATTGAAATTTTGCGCACGAAAACGTCGCGATGAAACGCAAGAGCTATAGGAATATAGGAGGTTGATTGGCTATTAAATTCCCTTTCACGAAACTATATAATCATTTGTTTTTCAATAGCATCTTGCGAGAAAAACGCCGCTAGTACCGCAGGCTCCACATTCAATCTGTGTAATCTCAACGACGAGCGTAAATTCAACCAATTATGTACATCGACGCGTATCGCGAACGATTGTGAACAAAGTGTGTTGCCGATTATCACAGATGCGTGAACTGGAAAACGGCAATGACGATGTCGTTGAATTGAAGCTTGCGGCCTGTTTCGAACGTGGTTTAAATCGCGTCGAGAAACACCGGCGCTACAATTGAATTCGACCGAATTAGTCGTATTCGCGGGGCTGTCGCAAGAAGTAAATTGCGTGTCGCGCGCGATTGTTCTCTTCAGCCTCCTCGAGTTTCTTTGAATTGTTCCCGCGTCGCTGCGGTCCTCGCATAGCTGTTGTCTCTTTGATTGCCGTGGGGAACAGAATGTCTCCTCCTTTGAGGAAGCGACATTTAATCATTTATACGAGCGCTCCTAGACAGATCGGTAAATCAATATAATGTCGCAAAGTCAATACATTGTTAGCAACGTTTGATGGCCGCGCTAACGGGGGCGATGACGAACGTTT
This sequence comes from Pseudomyrmex cubaensis, assembly GCA_014825685.1. Taxonomy (NCBI): domain Eukaryota; kingdom Metazoa; phylum Arthropoda; class Insecta; order Hymenoptera; family Formicidae; genus Pseudomyrmex; species Pseudomyrmex cubaensis. The sequence goes on along the minus strand of QVOA01008487.1, from coordinate 296 downwards.
TCCTCGAGCGAAAATTTACGCGATAATTTATCGTCTTAAGTTTGCGAATTCCGAGTTTTATCGGAAGAAGCACGCAACTACCACAAATAAAATCTCTTAAGTTAAAGATAGAATTCGCGTGTGAGAAAAACGTAGCTAATTTTTATTTTCTCGTGTAAAATGATTTGTCAATCAAATAAATTCAAAGTAAACTAATATAAATAAATGTACTCACAGAATCCAATTTCTCACAAAATCACCACAATATATTCTCTAGTGGATAGAGCAATTCTCCTATCGCATCCTAAATTTCAAGA
>QVOA01008486.1:0-16328 GCA_014825685.1 Pseudomyrmex cubaensis | reverse complement strand
TTTTTTTTTTTTTTTTTTTTTTAACTTAAAACAATTCGCGATTCAAGCAAATTATGCTAGTTTTTCAAAAGATGTGATTCATACTAATATTGCGTACGCCACAAACTTCTTGGAATTTCAACAACACTGTCATATAACGACTCTGCTCAATCTACTAGAACCACTAAAACTCAGCATAATGTCACGTTATTATTCGCGAAAATAATCATGGGAAAAATCTGACACGGAGTGAAGTAGCCGAGTCTCGCTTAAATTATCTCATTGCTCAATCTTGCCGATCGTGCAATTAACCTCAGTCTGCAATCTCTCTCTCTTTCACGTGCTGCCATTTCTGGAAGTACGCACGTACATATTTCATACGCCGCATTCGTACCTATTTTTGAAATTGGCGAGTGTGCGTTGCGTATTACTCTTTATTGCACCATGATGTATCCACGAAGCGTTCCGCAGAACGTTCTCTTTCGCTAAATGCTAAAAGATACAAGTAACAGATAACGATAAATTTCTTGTTGTTTGGTTTTTCTTTATTTTGTACTGTATCTGTTTTCTTTATTTTGTACTGTATCTGTTTCTTTTTATTTTGTACTATATCTGTTGTTAAAAGATACATATAAGACAATAAAAAAAGTAAAAATATCATATATTAAAAAGAGCAAAACGATATTAGACAATAAATTTTTTTTGCCTCTTTGTTATGTACACGTTGCTTGTTTTTAATTTGTTTCGCGAATACGTTATTTCCTTTTTTTCTCTTAGAAAGATTTATGAAGGTTTCAATAGAAGCGTGACAAAAACGATTTCTTTTATCTCATCTGAGCATTAATCATCACTTTTAATGCTGATAAAATAGGTCAAAGTGTAATTCGTTAGATAATAGACGTTGTTGCTCAGTAATCGCCGACGGCTCGAACAAATTCGAACAATTTAGTGACACGGTTTATAACAGCAATATTTAGAACGCAAGTTTTCTTATATATATATATTGCAAACCCTAAAGAGTACAGAAAAATGTAAATATTTATATACGTGCGCTGTAACTATTTTCTTGATGATAAAATTATGACATTTCACGTTCGAACTGTTTGGCACGAAACTCCGTACTAGCAAAATTATGCGATATAAGCCGAGAAAAGGAAGATGCGGTTGAAAAGATACTTCGAAGAATTGGAACGGAGCGTTGACCTTGATGCTAGTGTGATAAACTTATCGTCTATCTAATACTCGTTGCGGTTGAACAAGAACCATCAAGTACACTGACCGGCACTGAATTGTTCCGCTAGAGGGGAAGGAAATTCTTCTTCTACGCGTCGGTTTGACTGTAACTGTTGGCGATCGACGTTGGCTGAAATAGAACAACGGACGCATAGAAGGGGAATCTTTTTCTCCTCGCGCCGGACGATTCAGTACCGGTCAGTGTATATCGCAAAGAAAGCTTACTTTCTCGCTTTATACGTTTGGCTCGTTTGATTTATGTTAAATTTAATTTATTAATTTTTATGAAGTCAGTGCTCTCTGTTGCACCTTTTCTCTCGATCGTCAAAGTGTTTCCTTTCTTAAGTTCGTTTTTTTTTTTCAAATAATTCTTCAGAACGTCTCAAAAATCCGCGACTCAAGAAAAAGCTAATCCACGTGCGTGTCCACGCGTCATTATTATTATTATTTCGCCAAATTTGAACGAGCAACCGCATGTTGTTGCAAATAAGAAAATAAACTCACATTATGAACAGGGCACGAGCGAAGTGACTGACGGCAGTCGGTCGGAGCGATACGTGCGTGAGAAAAGCCGCGTGGAAGCTAGGCCGAGAGACGTAACGGGGGATTATATACCGTAGTCGTGTTCGATGCGAGCGAGCAAGAGTCAGTCGCCAGCTGGTGGCCTGGTTGGGCGGTTGTGCGAAACTTGTTTCCTCGGTCACGTGTGCGATCGGATCGTCAATAAGCGCGCGGCTTATTTGCCTCGTAAAGGAAGCAACGTGGACCGCGCGTGAGAAGAAGACCCGACGGCTTCGAGTCTTGTACTTGTAGATGCACCGTTATCGTCACCGTCATCGTGATTCCGGCGATAGCGCGAGATGCGCGCAATTAAAAACCCGAGTATTTAATCGCGCACGAAGACACGAAGGAGAAGAGTATGTCGTCGGTGTTCTCGAAGCTGATTGACAGCGCGTCCGCGCGCTACGGCGTGCGACAGGATACGCTGACGCGCGGCATCGCCGGCGTTGCCACCGCGCTTTATATTTTCAAGCTTGCCTATCCGCACGTTATCACCCGTCTGAAACAGCTCCAGGAGATCTCGAAGAAAAACAGTGAGTCACGCTCCAAGTGTGACAAAAATAATGCCATTGTGCCGGACCGTCTTCCCGACGGCGGCTCCGCCGGGAACAACGGCAGAAATCAACGGCAAAAATCGTCCGTCGGACTGGATCGCAACTTCCTGCGACAGCTGATCACCTTGCTGAGGATCATGGTGCCGGGATGGCGCAGCCGAGAAGCTGGTTTGCTCGCTTGCGCGACGCTGACTTTGTTAACGAGGACTTTCTTGTCCGTGTACGTGGCCGAGCTGGAGGGTCAGATTGTGAAGAGGATCGTGTTGCGCGACGTGCGCGGTTTCGGGCTGATGCTCGCGCGATGGTTCGCCATCGCGATGCCCGCCACCTTCGTCAACTCCGCTATCAGATACCTTGAGGGCCGGCTGGCGCTTAGCTTTAGGTACGCTCCTGAGTTCGACGTCTTCCTTCGCGTGGAACACAAGTGCGAGAACGCACGTAATTGAAGCGTGAAGTTTGGCTGCGCGAAAGCGGCACCTTGTGTGCTCCGATTCCTATTTAAACGCATATTCGACAATCGAAATATAGCAGACGCTTGCGAACGCGATTTGATTTTTTTTCGCAGAGCGCAGCCTGTGTTTTCGTGCTAGGTTTTCTCTTTTTTCAAATGTAAGATTTGCACATGTTCGACTTGTATTATATCATTTTCATCTTTGAGTTTTAAAAGAAGAAAAAACGAAAAAGAACGAAGCTATAAATCAAAGTGGCACGGACTTGTCTGCTTCATAAATATGATATTTATTTTTTTAGAATTTATCGTCATGTCACATACAGAAAAGGAAACGCGATAACCTTTTGACTCATCCAGATATTGTAACTGCTCTTCGAGCACCACAAGATTAAGCAGTTATACAATGAACGATTGAAATTTACGTTATTAATTTGCGTAATTAACAATTAAATTAATTAAATTTCTATTATCGCAGTCAGACAGAGTATCGCGTATTAACCGATAGGTGCCGACATCTGTGTCCAGGCTTAAATTAGAATTTATCTTCCTATCCTCGTAATTGAGAGAACCTATTGATACTGATCTTCTCGCTCAGGGTCCGCGAACATCTAAATCCGTCACTAATGATGCAACAGTATAATGGCGTAAGGCGTATATTCTTGTACCTGTTGCGTCGAGAATTGAACTCGTCGCAATAACATTAAAGCGCTTTAAATTCCGCTACATGTATTTAAATAACGTTTACACGCTTATCTGTAAGATCGCGATTTGAATTTATCACGATATTACGAATGTGCTTAGTATTTTTCGAATTTTTCTTCCAATGTACGGACAAAAAACAGCGATTCCTCTCCAGACAGACGTCCATTAGACGTCCAATGTCCATACTTTCATGTGACATCTAATGAAACGTTTGTCAGAAGTTTGTACGAGAATGCTGTGTCATGTGCGGATTGCTTCATAAAATGAACCTCATGATAATTTTCAACGATATAATTCATATAACACGAATTAATTCATTTCTAATTGAAAACGCACGCAGTGATTTATTTCGTAAAACGAAATTTATCAAAAAAAAAAAATAAATTCAATGACATAAATTTACATATATTTTACGTTGTATATTACATGTAACAAATATCAAGAACAGAATATTTGTGATCGCAGTGAGAGTTCTCCCGAGTGAGAAATACTGCTCCTTAAAAAATATATATGCAAATTGTATCTCTTGCTCTATCAATGATGTTCTATCTTTGTAAATGAAATAATAACAGATTTTCCTCCGGAATAATTTATGTTATTGACACGTAGAAAATTGCGTGAATGTTTTTTTAACACAATGTTCAAGATCAATCCGACTTTTTCTTTACGCGCGGCAAATAATGACTCTTTGCAACGCATATATAATCTTTACTATTCATAAAACAAATTGTATGCAACGGTTACCCAGATTACTCATTCGCTAAATATGGATAAACAGAAATCGAAACTACTTGTGTAGCGATCGCTCGAAACAACTATGTCTCATTTCGGCAAGGTTTTCGTAACGAGTTCCTTCGATTTGTTTTTTTCTCGCGTTGCAAAATATTCTCTTCATCTGCATTTAGTAAGAATAAAACGACAAGTCGACGTTTCAAAGTATTCGTAGCGCGCGCGGAATATACGGCCTATATTTATAAGGATAACACGTGTCTTTCAAAAACAACTAAAAAACAACTTGGTTAAACATTCTATTATTTTTAAGATGTTCTTTGACTTTTTTGTGTTGTCCATGATAGTCCGATTTTTTACATCATTGTCTTAAAATGCGGTCCAATTTATTGGCTACGTTCATAAAGGTCAAGTTAAGACGAAGATTCTGGATGTAAGATCGGCGCTGAATGTTAAGATCATCGCTTAATTTTCACGATCTCACTGTAATTGTCTTTTAATTGTCGCGCAGAGAACGTCTGGTGAAGCACGCCTACAAGATGTACCTGAGTCAGCAGACTTATTATAGGATATCAGCATTAGACACGAGGCTCGGTGGTCTTGAGCAAAGACTGACAGATGACTTGTCGGAACTAGCCGGTTCCGTAGCGCACTTGTATTCTAGTTTAACTAAACCTCTGCTAGATTGCGCTTTAATCGGCCTCGCGCTCGTTTCGTTCTCGTATAAAATGGGCGCGAGAACAATACCAGGTAATAATATATAACATATATATTTACATTATATATGTTATACATATATTTATATGTTATATATATACCTATATGTATATATATAAAATAGTGATTTAATGATAACGAAAATTTATATATGAGAAAAAAATTAATATATTCCGTTATTTACGCAGGACCACTGTTAACAGCAGCGGTAATCGCTGTAACCGGACAAGTTCTGCGTTTTGCTTCACCGAAATTCGGCCACTTAGTTGCCGAGGAAGCGGCACGGCGCGGCAAGCTGAGGGAAGCTCACGCTCGTATCAGCGCTCACGCCGAAGAAATTGCATTCTACGGCGGACACGATACCGAACATCGTTACCTGAAGTCCTCCTACAAGTCTCTGGAGACGCATCTGCAACGCATCCTCACTGTTAAACTGTGGTACGTGATGCTGGAGCAATTTCTGATGAAGTACGTGTGGTCCGGAACCGGACTTCTCGTCATCGCCATGCCGGTGCTCTACAACGCCGCTGCAACGTCCGAAAAAAAGATGATTAATATGGATAATGACGGTGAGTGCAGTTTTGTCTCATTATTAAAGAAATTGTAACATTATATTGTATATTGTTTTTTTTTTTTATTCACTAATTAGACGGCGTGAGCGAACGAACGAGATATCTGACCACTTCGAAAAATCTCCTGAGTTCCGGAGCGGACGCCGTTGAACGACTGATGTCTTCTTACAAAGTACGCACAACTTTCATTACTTCTACACTGTTGCTGAATTTACACTATTTCAGAAATTCTTTTTTTAACTCTTTTTAAAATTCTTTTTAAATTATTTTTATTGAAACAGGAATTGGTCGCGTTGGCGGGATACGCGGCACGCGTCAGCGAAATGTTTGACGTGTTTAAGGACGCTGCGCTCTGCAAATACAAAAGAAACGTCGTCAACAGCTCCTCGCCGAAGTCTCTCTTGAACGGCAACGCTCAACAAGCGATAGAGAAAACAATTGAATTTAACAATGGCACTCCGGTAATAAAAGGTAAAAATACATAAAGAGATTTAAGTATTTTTTGCTTTATTGTCTCTCCACGCAATATAAAATTATTATTATTGTGTAATCTTTATAGGAATTGTTCGCGAAAGCACGGACGGCAGTATAAGTCTAATTAACGTGCCGATAGTCACGCCCAATTGCGAAATTATCGTGCCGAGTTTAACGGTCCACGTAAGTAGCGCAGCTTAACGAAATTTACGCAATTATCTTTTCGCTGCTTGAAATCGCGCAAGGAAGATATTTAACCCATTCAAGACGGCGACTTTTTTCGAACACGGTCCTCAGGAGCGAAATTTTTTTTTTCTTTTCTTTATATTCATTTTTAATAAAAAAAAACTTGTTTACTATGGAAATCACCCAATTCGTAAGTGAATTCGAAAATTAATTTTCTTCATAAATAAGATGATTGCACACACGGTGTGCAACCGGTCTTATAGCCTCGGAAATCAATTGCACATACGGTGTGCAATCGGTCTCGAATGGGTTAATATATTTATAATTTTTTCTTAAATTTAGATAAAACCAGGCGATCACGTTCTAATTACGGGACCCAATGGTTGCGGCAAGAGCTCTCTCTTTCGCATCATCTCCGGTCTCTGGCCCGTTTACGACGGCACCCTTATCAGACCGGCCGAGAGAGAACGCGACAGACCCACCCTGTTTTACATCCCGCAGAAACCTTACATGAGTGTGGGATGTCTCCGGGACCAAATCATCTATCCGGCGCATTCCAGGTCCGTATTACAAGCGATCAAAAATGAACAAGTTATTAAAATAAAATAAATTGCAATAAAAATCAAGCGTGTGAAATATTTTTTACACTAAAATATCTTAAGAATTAAAAAAGTATAAAAAGAGTATTAAGAAAAGTATTAAAAAAATATTTTTTCTTTTAAAAATTAAAATATTTTTATGTACTTTTTAACATTACGTCGTTGCAGCACAGAGAATTGTTCGGACGAAAACCTGTTGCGGTTGCTGGACGACGTGGATCTGCGGAGTCTCGTGGAGAGAGAACCTGAAGGTTTCGACGCCCTCGGCGACTGGAACTCCACTTTGTCGGGTGGAGAGAAACAACGGCTCGCGATGACGAGACTCTTCTATCACGCTCCGCAGTACGCTCTGTTGGACGAGTGCACGAGCGCCGTCAGTCTCGAGGCTGAGGGGATAATATACGAAACCGCGAAGAAAAAAGGAATTACTCTGCTGACCATCACTCATCGAGTGGCGTCGCTCGCCAAATATCACAAGCTACTGCTGAAATTCGACGGCGAGGGCGGATGGACCTTCGGACCGCTCGATAAGGACGGATTGTCGGTGACGTTGAACGGCGAAGTGAAGAAGAAACCAACGCAACTGGAAGAAGCGAAGACCAGTCATTATAAAATGCTGCACGTACGTTGAATGCTTCATATGTTGCGTGTTTACTTTTACTTTTTTAACTTCGATCTATATTCAGTTTTTACCTTTTCTTTTTCAGGAACTGCGTGATATCCATCCTGAAAACACCTACGTGGGGATCAGTTGAAAAAATTATAATCTATAGAATTATATTTTCTACACATAAACACATCTATTCAATATCATATCTATTTCGTATGTGTGAAGTAAATAGCAATCTGTAGTTTCTATCGTATATATAAAATATGAAATGGATATGAGATTCTCGGGCAAACAAGTATTACGGTGATATACATGAAAAAGTGTACATATATATATTTTTAGGATTGCAAGAGCTGTACAAAGTCATTTTTTTATATTTTTGTCCCTTTTTTTTAATGAGTAAAGACGACACACACGTCACATTTATATGCCTTAAAAAAAAAACATATCGCAATCTCTCAAGAAAAGACTCAAGCGCGAACGCCAGAACTGACCAATCGTGGATTTGGAGAATCAAAGATTTGTCAAATTGTCGTGACGCGTTCGCGTGCGATCCAGCAAAACAAAGCATCGCGTGCCGTAAACTTTATATCGACTGTTTTTGTAAGTTGATTTCTTATTTATAAACGTGTTTTAGATGAACGTGAGAAAAGAAAGAAAGAGAGAGATTTTAGTATCCTACTATAAAAAAAATTTACATAAAATGCACGCAAACATGTGAGTGCGGAATAGCTATTTTTTGAAGAAAAATTGTTAGAAATCTATTTTGAAAAACATTTATTCATCGAATATATACATCTGTTATATAATATTGGCAAAATATCGTGTTAATATGCCAATATCGTCTTACAAGCAATTTACTAATGATTGTGATCAAGTGTTTTCCTAAAAGAATTAACTTGTTAAGAGAACTCTTTTATTAAAAATAAAATTACGTGAACGTTGCAAAATATGGTGTAAATTTATTTCCCCCTCTTCTCCTCTAACGTGTGTGTGTGTGTGTAAATATAAATTATAAAATAATTACACAAATAATATAAACTCTTTCGATCATTTAAACCTCTACGTCCTTTTTATCTTAAAGAATAAAATAAAAAGTAAAATAAATTAAAAAGAGATAATTCGAATTTTCTTTAAAAAAAACCTTTTGAATTAAACAAATTCAACAATTGGAACTGGAGTTCAAGATTTTCCGATAATTCTTAAGAAAACAAACTTAATAAAAAAAATTCTCTTTCTTCGTTCGAACTTTCGGAAAAAATTTCCATCAACATCGTCATTGCAGCTGCAGCGGCGACGGCGGCGAGCGGCGGTTCGCGTATTAATTGCGCTTGTTCCGGAAAAATTCAATTACGCGTGTTTCTTTGTTTTGAAGGCGGCTGCAGGGTGGCAAAACGTTAGCAAGGGTGGGTGACGAGAATGGTGGCTAGGGATGGCAGCGGTAGGGGTGGGAAGACCTGCAATTCCCGATGAGCTTACCTCCGGGAAACCTTGCAAACGCCAAACGTCGATACGCCGACTCTCTCGAACCGGCAGCAGCCATCTTGGGGGTTGTTGTGTATTTCTCCATCTCTCTTCGTTCTCTCTCTCTCTCTCTCTCTCTCTCTCTCTCTCTCTGTCTTTCTCTCTTACAAACTAACGTGCTTTAAAATATTCGGCATCGTTGATCTGACATCAAGCAGAATTGTGATAAATTGTGAAAAATGATTAATCAACATTCGCTTTGATAAACGAAAAAAACTTGAATCTAGAAATCTATTAATACACATCTTATTTTAAATGATCTAAAAATCACACATTTTAGAGAAATATATATATTGTGTTAAATATTACTAAATGCTACTATAAACAAATCATAAATTATTTTATTTTATATATTTCATAATTTTCAAAGTCGTTCACACAACGCGCAATCTATGTGTAAAAAAAGTATATATTTCCAATATCTCTCGTGTATATCTTCTTACTCTAATAAGCTCTCAGATCAAACAAACCGTAGATAAAAGATTAACCGAGACACCCCGTATTCTTTACATCGCATGTAAGTCGCGGCGTTACGCTGCGGTCATTCACAATTGAATGATTAAACCGCATCAAGAGATGACAGGAACCGGCGGTAATAGTTGAGGATTAAAGATCTTTCACCTCTGATGAGATAGCGGGCTATCTTCTGTCAAACCTAGTGATTGCGGATTAGCTCCCGGCACGGTTTTGAGATAAACGTTTCGATCACAGTTATTTAATTAAATTCGCGGTGTGTACAAGAGCCAGAAATATCTGGCTCTCGTTCGCTCTCACGGCCACAATCCGCGATAGATACTCAATTAAACATTGAACAAGCGTGTACTTTGTGCAAATACGTTTTCAAGCTTTTTGGAGTAGCTAGATCATTGTTGCGAATCAATAATATTGTTAACAAAAATAGTATCTAAATTAAAATATTAGTGTATTAACGAATATCCTCATAAAAAGTTCTCTTTATCGAACTAATAAAAAAATAAGGATCTTAAGAGTCAAATGCTGCGAAATGCGTATATTTTTTAATGTACATAATAATAATTCGAAAATTCAACTTGAAAATTCATATCGAATGCTCAATTTGCATCTCGTATACATAAAAATAACTAACTCCTTTTATTCTATCTCCCCGGTAAAGTTTATTTAAAAAACCTATTACGAGAGTCATTTCGGGAGATGTTTGACTCTTAAAATTCTTATTTTTTAGTTTGTTAATATATTAGCTTACTAATGTGTACAGCGGATTTTTCAAACGCGCGCGCGAAGTCTCCGGTTCTCTTCCGAGTTCGCTTTTTATTTGATGATCTTCAAAATTTCTTTTATCGCTTCTCGAACATCTCTCAATGAGATAGGATTGTGGTTTTGTTAAATACTCAGATGATGATCTTCGCTCGTGGTATGACCATGCCGCGTGCGGCCGGCTGGCACGCGCCTTGTGTAATTCAATCGGCTATTCGAACGAACTGTCTATGGCGGGATCGGGAAAGGTGGACGATGAACATACACACATCCTAATCCCGAAGGAAACGGTTACAACCGCGTGTGTAATAATCCTCACGGAGTCCCAACTTATTTTCTTAGCCGGCTCTTCGGCGGCAGATGCTCAATTAAAGTCTCTTCTTTTCATCGTTGCCGAAAACGTCTCTCCCAAAGCTCGTGTTACCGCTTTGATGAAAAATGAATATCAAAAAAGTGTACAATTTTGTCTACGGTAATTTTGGCGCAATTAAGTTTTTTTACACCCTTAAGATTGTTAATACATTGTGCGTCTACATATTTGTATGACTTAAAGTAAACAACACGAGATGGATTTTTGTTCCACACGGGACTCTAAAGTTATACATTACCGTACGCAAATACGCACGTGGTCCTCACGCGTGGTAAGAACGATAAAGAATTTGGGGCGCGATTGAACACGTGTTTGCACGATCTGCAATAGTGCTTAATCGCTTTTTTGATGTCGGCCGTGAGCAAACACAGGTGCGCGACTAAACAATCTCGTTATCGTACCTGTCGCTACTTCTGTACCAGTATTCTACGGATTCGCGAATCGAGAGTGAAAAGGGGCGAAAAAAAGGGGAAGAGGGATGACTCAATAATCGTCGAAACGGGCAAGTGAGAAGAGAAACCGCGAACTTCCCGTCGTGAAAATAAAATTTTCACGTGCATTGCATACACGTAAACTTCGCATTAGATCGAGAAAATTTTATCAGCTTTATCAACGCGGTCGGCAAAAATTAAACCGGGAACGCTACACAGTCGATCAAAATGGTACATTCTGGAGAAAAAGGGGAAGCGATTTTCTACGAGGTCCTGTGTAAATACCGCAGGCCCAATCGGCTGGAAATGTAAGCCAATACTCAGGTTGTATACATGATGTGTCATGAGATCTATCTACGCGATTCTTTTGCTCACGCTTCGTCCTTTTCTTCGTCTTCTTGCTGTTATATCTTGCAACCTAATATGAAGTTGAGTAATTTGTAATTAATTAATCAACAAACAAGCTTCCAAGAAGAAATGCAAATTAAAACAGATCTTATAAGTCATAATTTAAAATGGTAGTTGTTCAAATTTCATTACCTTTTGACATTTCAATTTTTATTCTTGACTATGTTAATTTTATATTTTGGCTTCTTAGGATTGACAACTCTTTTTATTTTATCCATTATTTTTTAACTTAATTTTGTCTCTTTGACATAATTTTGTTTATAATAAATAATTTGTCTTCTATATATATATGAATTTCCAAAGATTTTTTAATATGATGATGACACACTCATTGTTGACTCTTTTTAACTGTTGACGGACGGTTACAATATTGAATTTTATACTATTAAATTTATATTTTATATTTATATTTTATATTTATTAAGATGTATGAGACTCTTATTTCCGACTATCTTATCCCATTTTTATACACAATACAATTATTGCTTTTTAAAAAAATATGAACAAACTATAGTTTTTATTTACTTATATAGATTAGGTGATAATCACTAAATAATCGAAGCGTCACCAGAATTAGGTTTTAACTAGGATGGTTTTTTAATTTATTATTATTTACTATCAAGAGTGGATAGCTTATAAGATCTATTTTAATTAGTAAATTGTGAAAAATTTATTTTATATATAATTCGAAGCCTTAAATGTCTTGGTCAAACAAATAGCAAAAATAAATATTTACAAGACGCACACACACACAATACAACAAGCATTATGTAACAGCATGTTTTCTTTTAAAATATATACGTATCTTAAATATCAGAATTGATTATCCATGATGAACGCACATCCGACTATCAGATATCTAATGTAATCGCGAGCACCGAATGGCGGGGGTATAAAACACCTGACTGCGTACTTCCGATATATATGCGGACACAGGAAGAGGAAGTCGACCGCACAAGAGCACAGCGCACTAGCACCACCGCTCTGTGTGTCATCGTGTCGACGAGAGGGTGTCGGTGACAAGCAAGGATCGTATTTTCGGTCCGTTTTTTTAAATTGATCGTCTAGACACACGCACTCACACACACACACATCCTATTTATTTAGTCACAGATATAACGGATATAAAATTTATAATTAAAATATTTCTTAAGTATTAAATCGTATACACGTAAGGACACGTGTGTGGAAAAAAAAATTTAAACATAAAATCCAATATAAATGATGCGTAAATCGTGACGAGACCAAGTTATACGACAGAATCAACGAATCCTTTAAGAAAGGGATGCGTAGACTTTCGCACGTCGAGCAGGATGCGTATTTTCACGACCGGGCTCATCGTTGACTGGTCAATAATCTACGAAAAGGAAGGCATTACAAGCCGATGATCCCGTAAAGATATCGGCAAGCAGGACCACCGTGATCGACGCGCGTAATGGTATCTCAAGAAAATATAATACCCTCCCCCTTTCTCGAGCCAGGTAGGATATATCATCGGTGTAGCCGAAGCACGAGGAAGATCGCCGATCGCCCATGATCGCTGAATGAGCGATTAGTATCCCGTGTCATCGGCGTCAATATCGTGCAACGCGTGTTCGTAGACATTCAGTGGCGACGGACAGATTAAAAAAAAACAAAAAAAAAACAAAAACAAAACAACAACAACAACACACTGCATTCAAAACTATGCTTTGTTGAAGTGCCAAGGAAATGAGTTTACAACCATGAGGTTACAACCATTAATTCTGTTACTAAGACGTTGTCGCGAAGTTTAACTAAGTGTTCCTTTTCCAAAAAAAAGGAAAAACTTTTGTCATTTGTTTAGTAATATAGTATCATATTTTTTACACACATATGCGTATGTTTGTTTGTAGCTTAAAATAGAAAACTTAATTTCTGGTCGAGAATTGAAATTTTCTGGCACGCGATAAAAAAAAATCACATTATATACTTTGTCTTCGCTTCGCACGTCACACACGCAAACACAGATACTTTTACGCAAGTAGGGGTACATAAGATCCGAGAACGATATGTGGTACACCAGTTGGTGGAAGAAAAAGTGGCGAAGAAGAGAAAGGGCAACGAAAACCGAGACAGAGAGAGGGAGAAAAAAGGGAAGAGAGCGGTGGAGTAGGGTTCGTCGAATGATACGTACATAGTCAGTGAGCCGCTTCAAGGGGTGAGAGAGTGGGTGGTAGATAGGTAGTACATCGCTAGTTAGCCAAGAGACATTGACATGCCATCCCGCCAGCATGGCAGTTAGTGTCTTTGGAAGTCGCATGCCGTCGCCTTCAAGTTTTCATCGCTCGAAGTGTTCGCTCTGGAAAACCGATTCGAAGTTGGGGATGTTGAATTGTTATTGCGTCGACGGAGTAATTCGTTAAAACCAATTTGACTCGCTGGAAGATGATTAGTTGACGAATAAGCGCGACACAGTGTACGTGAAGTGGCTTGATATTATTAAAATGTGCAAAAAATGAGATACTGCAACGTGATTACATTACGATTCAATGTCAGATTTTTAAAACACGATTATAATATAAAAACATAAAATACGACAATAAAACATAGTGAAAAGTTACTCCTGCGGAAAGATAAACGTTTTCCTCGCTACGAGTGTTGCACGTTCAAGAAAGCAGAAAAAAATTATAAAATTATAAAACAAATTTAAAAATAAAAATAAAAATTGTTGAAATTGTGTTTCTGTGCGTATAAAAAAGCTATACGAAGAAAATTTTAATGAAGCTAGAAATAATAGAAGTGAACGTGAAAGTGAAAAGTTTAGATGCGAAGAAGTTTGTGTGACTGTCACACAAATGAAAAGTGAAAATTTTGCTTTGCACTTTTGAATGAAGTAAAAACTTGTAATTTTACTAAAAAAGAGTGTGTATTAAATGTCATCGCGCAGATGTTGTTACACCGCGCGTTGCGTCGTTGTGCCTAATTACTTATTAAGTGATATGTCTCGTCATTGAGTTGGAAAAAACGAGATTCCGCAAGTAAACACGAAACTGTGAGTTTTTCCCTGAAAAAAAAAAAAGTCGAGATTACGATATTAGCGACAGAGGTTCGAAGGAAAATAAGAATGAAGACCTTTCTCGCGGAGTACGTACTAGATGCGAAGATCATATGTAAGGAAGATGGAGACATCGCGGCTCTGTGAATGGGAATATCCGCCGACAGGTTTTCTGCAGAAGCCTCTAGCAGGGACCGGCAGGTCTTCCAAGCCATAAAGGTTCGTCTTTACGCGTGGCGAGCCGTATGCACGTGTATTTTCCTTCTTCATTCAGTCATTCATAAAAAGTCATTCATCGATTCATCTCATATTTTGATTTTCGCGATTGCGAAAAAATTTCCGATCAACAAAAACGCGCGATCGTCACGTAAAAAAACTTGCATAGAACTGTACAGAAACACTGTACAGAAACCACACCGATGGTTGCGAGAATGTACTTTATGCATGATGAAAAACAAAAAGCATTCAAAACGTTCACAATGTTTATTTCCGGCAATGTTTGATGCTCTTTGAAACGTTCTTCGGATTTTATTTTCAGCTTTGTCTAACGTTTTAATCCTATTTCTTTTGACAATTACAATTTTTGTTCAATCACTAATTCGAAGCGAGAGTAAAAATCAATATTCGACAGTAAAAAAAAAGTTGACATCTCAAATTTGATTTGAAAAGTCTCTCTTACTGTTCCTAAAAATGCGTTATCTCTTTGATTGTCGAGTTTTTATTTTATCTCGCAGCACGCTCAATTCGATAAGCGTAATATATATTTTGAGAAAATAAATCAAACTATATTTCTTCACCACTCATTCACTTCCACTGGTTTATGTTGTGCGTATCGTAAAAAACAGCATCGATGGCGAACGACGGCTCGCGGTGAAGCTGCGCACCGTTACCAGGACGACCGGAGAGGGCTGGATCAGCGCGTCTCCACAAAGAGAGAGAGAAAGAGAAAGAGAGAGCGAGAGCAAGGCGGCAAGGATCGCGAAGGAGGGGTAGGTGGATGCAGGGGTGTGCATCTGGGGGATAGGTGGCTGTCGGAAATTTCGCAGAGATGGAGTTCCTGCAGAATCATCACGCGATCAACACCTCTGAGCCGCCGTACACCCTCGGCACAGGTGAGACTCGAGTTTTTCCGCTCCGATTTTCAACCTCCTTCCCCTCTCCCTCTCCTGCCGAAGACGACGCGCAAAAAATCACGCGGGTGACACAGTGAAACTCCCGCCGCTTCGACGTAATTGTTATCCTGCCGCAATGTCCAATCGACGATTCTTTCTAATGGTTCTAAAGTCGTGAGGAAAAGTGTCGTGATTTTTTTTGTTTTTTTACAAAAGATACTTTGCCAGATACTTTGTGTCAGTTTATAAAATTTTGGAAATAAAACAAAAAAATGAACATTGCACAAAATAAGCGCTTTAACGAATATTAAACAGTAACATTAAGTGGTGTTTAGTTTTTTAGTCATTAAGTGTTGCAAATATTTTTTAAATAGTATTTTCAATTATTATATTATACGAGTCTTTTCGATTATATTATATTATAATGACCTTTATAATTTATATTTAACGGCTTTTGTCGCGTTTTAATAAAACTCACCGAGTCGAGATTGTTGGTTCAATTGTTTAGGTAGCGTGGGTAGCATCGAGGCGACTATTTCGTCGAGCCTTTGCCCAGGATCGTTGGGCGTGCTCTCGGCCGACGACGCTCTATCAACCGACAATCAGAACGAAGAAGCGGCAGCTCTCGGCGCTGCTCTGCAAGGTACGCTGCGCCTACAGGATCTGCAGAGCTCGCCGGATGACATCGGCACGGAGCAGGGCCAACAGTTTCCGACTTCCGGCCAAGCAGTGAACGAATTCGGGGCCAGCTTCTGGGTCGACGATATGGCGGGCTTTCCTCTGCCTCCGTTGGATCTGGACCCGCTGCCTCCCGGATTATTCAGTCCTTGTTCAGGAACGTACAAGTGAGTTGATTCTCTTTTCCTC
>QVOA01008485.1:0-12138 GCA_014825685.1 Pseudomyrmex cubaensis | reverse complement strand
TGATGTTCGGGTTAAAAAAATTCTTGAATCAAAAGTACACAAACGTTTCGATTCTGGTTTGGATCTTCTTCAGTGTGATTTAAAGAAAAGGCAGGAAAAAACTGGATGATTTCAATCGCTCATGTCCGGGTGCCTAAGGTAAATGCTGCTAGTCGCGAAAAATACATAAATACATTTATCATTAAATACATTTATCATAAATACATTTATCATTTGTGAATTTAGGTATTCGTGTACCAAGCGCTATAAAAAAATTGTCGAGAATTATAACGTGCAATATATGTGTATGCAATATACCTAAAAAAAAAAATTTTCGAAACGTTCGGCAATCAATGCGGAGGACACAACGAGCGCTAGAAAATAACGCGTAACTAAGAGGCGTTCTCAAGTTATATAGCGTGTTCTTACGGCCAAGAAACACAATGGACGCTTTACAACCCGGCAACAGAGCGAAGCTCTACCTGCGTGTATAACCGTTTTAGACGTAAGGGGGTTCTCCATTGTGGAGCCCACTTCTCTCTCGGGCCTGCCTGCTGTTACTCGTTTGTTGGGAAAAGGTATTCTCTCCCCGTATTTCTTCTTCTTCTTCTTCTCCCTCATCGTCCCTTCTTCCTCCGACTTGCTCGCTCCGTTTCGCTTCGTACGCCGCGTTCTACTCGCACGATCCTTATCGCAAATTTACTTCTCCATTCATTTTTGCGCTGTGACAGCTCTCGGATTTGACAAATGGTGCACACAAGTGCTCGAACTATACGCAGATGTATATCCACGGATGATAATGTATATCTACTTTTTTCTTTCACTGTGTGTGTGTATGGGAAAAAAAGTTCTAATCTAAAAATTGATCGAATGTCACACAATAATAAGTCTTTTAAAATCTTTAAAATGATATTTTCTAGCTTCTCTTCCTTTTCTCTTCGCGGATATATATATATATATGCCCTTGTTGAAAACACGCATTGTGGAAGACGTAAACACACATCGTGTCTCTTACAGCGATATAAAGAAGACGATCCACAACCACATAATTTCTCGTGAGTTTTTAATTTTTTAATATAAACGCGCGCGAAAATTAGATATCTTTGATCGCGTTTCAATTTGTTATGTTATGGGAGAGAATATAATCACGGTCAAAAATCGGATATCCTTGATCGTGTGTTTCAATTTGTTATAACACAAAAGGAATCACGCGCAAAAATCGAATATCTTTGATCAAGTTTCATTGTGTTACAGCAAATATGTAATCATCGAAATTTTGTTCACAAACTGGCCTATCGTTACCGCTCATCGTTCTCGACGTGAAATCTTTCGCTCTTTTTTTTTTTTCACGATTCTTTCTCAAATTATTTCGCTCAGTCTGTCGGTTATTGTCTCCTTTCTATCTCGAATGCAAGAACCTCTTTGTCACTTAAACTTCGTCGATGAAACGACGCGTAAAGTTTGTAATTAAATATTTACGCACAAAGTCTCGCATTTAGTTTCGAGAAACAAATTCCTTCCGAATTCTCGGAAAGAAAAAATTCTCCAAAAGGTTTTCCAGATTTTCTCAAACATATCAGATATTTCAATAAACAAAAAGCGCGATGAACCCGAAGCAAAACGGTCGATCGAAACACGTCAAAGAAAGAGATAGGTACACACAGAGCGACTCGGTCTACATCCGCACCTGTCCATCGCTTAGCTCGAAATCGTTGTGCCGCATGCTGCTGCGCTTGGTGAACAGAGAGGGGAAAGGTGAAGCGCACTCGTGTCCCAGATGGTGAGGATGGATCCGAAGTCCTTGGCGTCGTGAAACGATTTGTTTTCGAGGCGAGTTTTCGTCAACGGTACGTTTGCGTATACATCTCCTATGTTCTCTCAAAATTTTCAGTTTTCTTTTTTTTTTAGTGTAACACGCAGTTACGTTCAGAATGTTATCGTGCTTTCTCACTATATTGCCTAATTGAGTCGCGTTTAAAGATAGAACGAAACGCACAGCTGGATACGACGGTGCGTTATCGCGTCATCATGTCGCTCTTTCTTTTCTCACGTTTCTTCGCTCTTCTCACGAGAAACTCTACGCTATGTACAAATGAAACAAAAAAAAAAAAAAAAGAAAAAAAATTAGAATTATTTTGCTTCTCGAGATATCTCAAATCAAACGTTACATTCCTTGTAATTCAAGCCGTCGCTCGTACAGTAAAGCGTAAAAGATACACTCCCGTAGTATAAGCTTTGAAATGCGATAAATCGACCGGATAAAAATTTTTCATTAACCGGGCGGCTCTCTCTTGTGTACTTTCAAGTTAAACATGAAAGCGCCCGACTTTTATGAGGAACCGTATACTGCGCAAACGAGTTTTTTTTTGTTTTTTTTTTTATTTTTTGTTTTTTTTTTTCAAAGGGCGCATACATCCCGCGCGTAATAACGTAACTTTTTTTTAGTAACTTCTATAGCGAGCTTAAATTTAATGTAAGATAAAATATATAATAGTTATACGCGTATATATAGTTATAAGTCGAGTTATATAACGTTCGTCATTCGACTTAATTGAAGTCTCAGAATTGAACTTTTTTCTCTCAATCTTTTTTAGTGACGTGTACAACGACGAATTAGAGAAAGTAAATAAAAGGCGTAAACTTGCAATTAGTGTCAGAAAATCATCACGTTCTACATCCCACTTGTGCACGAATTAACTCGCATGACGCGCGTTGTGCGTTATTAAATTTTAATTAATCGCGAGCTATAGTCGCGTGAGAAAAAGTTATCAAAAAATACGCAGAAAGATCAATTATAAAAAAAGAGTAATTATATAAAAACTGCAAAAAAAGTTTTAATAAATATATATATTATATATATATATATATATATATATGTGTGTGTGTGTGTGTGTGTGTGTGTGTGTGTGTGTGTGTGTGTGTGTGTGTGTGTGTGTGTGTATTATAATTACATATATATATATATATAAATTCGGTTTTATTTATATTTATTCCTTTCTATCATGTAATATTCATTATTGCGACTATACACAGTGTTGTTATAATTAGATATTTATTACATATTATAATGATATATTATTATTCTAAATTACTTATATAAAAAAATTTTAAACAAGATAAAAAAAATATTCGTTAATTTGTTACATGTTAAAAGAATTAATTATACATTACGAGAACCGTGCGTTCTAATTGGCTATCAAACTCGTTATCTGATTGAATATCCATACAATATCTTAATTTCAATACACTAACAATATATCACTCGAGCAATAATCGCGATTCCGTTTCGGAAGTTGGACGGCATTGAAACGGATTCGCCTTACGTTACACGATTGCCGTTTTCGAACTCGGAAACATTTAATAAGGATAATTTCCGGGATAGGAGAATTTACAATGTAAATGCAATAGCCAGCAAAAACAAGCGCGCGCGCGCGGCTTATAAAAACTCACAACGGTTACACAACGTTAACGAGACGAGTTGGGGAAAAAAGTGGAGCTGTGCGGGAATGTTACGCGCCCGCGGCTAATCGTAGATAGCATCTCGATCGGTACGTGCAATTAGCGGCTAGGTGTATTGTAATGAAAATGTACACTCGTTACATTATTAATCGCGCTACGTGACGTTACCAGGGATATCTGTCCGAGTTATCTTCATACAACTATGTTCTAATTAACGAGCACACACACAGTCGGATTAATATCCGATGAGAGGCGACGTTAACGAGTCGATCCGTCGTAAAAACGATGAGTTTGATCGAAACAAATTTCGCGGAAGATTCTACCAATACAAAGATATCAGCTATGTCAGCAAAGACATGCAATTATTAAAGATTTAAATTGGCGTCTCGCGCATTTGACATTCGCCAAACGTTATTTACCTACAAAGTAAACTCGACATATGTTTGTAAAATAACTTTACTTTGTGTGTGTGTGTGCTCAGAGATTTTTTACCGTTTCTTCGCTCAGTTTGTATTCATCTATTACATACACTGGTTCTCCGTTCCCGTTTGACTCAATAAAAAGAAAAAAAAAAAAAAAAAGCAGAATGAATCAAATTAGATGAAAATATCGTAACGTGTGTAGCAGCGTAATTAGATTATACTTGAGACATTTCCAAATCGTACACGCGATGCGATCATCGTGTCTATTTATCATCGTTACATCAGACGTTACATTAGAATAGAAGCTTATCTGCCGAGTAACGACTGTACGACGCATAGTATTGAAGGCACAGCATTGAAGAACAAGTAGAGAATCATCTATCCTTTCAAACATCTATCGTGGAACGGACGCTCTTTCGATGGCAGTCCTTTATGTAACGATAAATGCTGTGTAATGAAATAACAAACGAGACGTTGAATGGCCATTTAAAAACAACGCTCTCTAAAACTGCTATTTTTCATCAAGTGCACAAAACACGCATTGAACATTGAATATTTATCAATATGAATTTAGGCGTGTGTTTGTCAAAAGGATAGAAAAACTCGTCGGTAGAACGCGAAACTCTCGCCTTTTATGGAAATCGAGGAAAAGTCGATATTTATTTAGTATAACATTAGAAGTTTCGTCTCAAAATCATCTCAGGAATACGTCATTTAAATTACGGTCATGAGTTGCAGGATGTATATATATGTACACTATATATATATATATATGTATGTATGTATGTAAACGTCGATTATAAAGAGATATTATTATAAAATAAAAAGATATTATTATAAAAAGATATTATTAAATCCTGGCACGGCAAATTCCATACGTTCTTCTTCGTTTATTAATAATGTCAATCAACAGTTTCTCGCTCGTTAATAAGTTTCGACTGCACATATGCTATATAGTCGACATATCTGTCAATGGAATTAGTCGAATGACGTAAACCTCATTACGTTACAAGCCAGCGCGATAGTTCAACGATGAATATACGTATTTCCGGAATAACTGGCATTATGGCGAATTATGGAATTATCGGCGCTATATTTACTCGATCAATAATTACTAACAATAAGTAAATCTACCGAATAACGTTAAGCGGGATAAAAGAGAGAGAAGTTGAACAAATAAAAGAAAATACGAAATTGACGAAAAACAAAAGCAAAACTAAGTCTCGAGATCTTTTGAGAGATATTTTTTCAGTGAAGTTTTAACTCTGTAATCGATCTTGAAAATTTGTTACGACACACTTTGCTTCACCGTTCTCTATTTTGTGTGCAAGTACCTTGTTAAAAAGATTGAATTTCCTCGCAAGGGAACCGGTAATTCGAAGCCAAAATTTGATGAGAAAGATTAATAAATACTCGGACAGTTTTTAATTTTTGTTTTGGTTTTTATAATTTGAGGACAAAGAACTTTACTGCATAAGAAAAAAAAACAGATTTTTTTACATGCAGTGTAAAACCATAAATCCATGTAAAGATTCCATTATCTTGAAACAACTCTACATAAAATTACGTGTAATGTATAATTATAGTAAATTATAATGAACTCTTGTTCTTATACAGAAAAAAGTTGTTGTTATACAAAAAATACATTTGCAAAAGAAAAGTTCCAAACACTAAGATGAATTTATTGTGTCATTACTCGAAACATACATGCCAATATGAATTATGTAAAATTCTCTTCTGCAAATAACGATCTTCGTCCTCGAAGCAAAAATAGAATCTAAGACAAGGTGCCACACATTAATACAAGATGTATGATATTCGTGTACAAATACGAACGTTTGAAACGTAAAAAAACGCTATTTTACGGTCTTTCAAAGTCAAACCACTTTTGTGTTTCAATATTTTATTAGACGAGAGAAGAAAGACTTTAGTAGAATAAAGAATTCTTTTGAACACACGTTCAAAACGAATTTTTTCACGAGTAAAGACCGCAAAGATAAGACCGCAAATTGCCCGGGAATTCAAAATTACTCTCGTTTCAATCTTGTTATGGAATAACGAGAGTTCATCATTTTCATTCTTTTTAAAAGACACAATGTTATTCTCGCATCGCTTCTCTCTCTCTCTCTCTCTCTCTCTCTCTCTCTCTCTCTCTTTCAATAGAATTCAAATTATTAAATGTTATTAATAACTATTTTTTTTCATCTCAAATATGTTCGTGCAACGTGCGCGAATATTGCAAGAATAAACACGTTTGAAATAAACGGAAACAAATAAAAAGTAATTGAACATTTTTGTTGAGAAACGTAAATTTCCCTGCGCGCGCGCGCGCGCGTATGTGTGTGTGTGTGTGTGTGTGTGTGTGTGCAAAGTCGCTTCAAGCTTTATTGATTTACGATAACGCATTGACTGTAGCACATGCATATACACATCCGTATATTTGTGTGTAATAACGTTTTTTATGTAATATTAATTTAATTAATTTTTGCGTATTAATGTACCGTGAGAATATTTATTGTAAAACGGTTTTGTTATATTTGTGCGAATGTTGTTAGAAATGTAAAAGACGATATTTTTCTCCCGATACGATTTAGAATAACATGAAATATACTTATATGGAATTTGATTTGCGTCAACGTCGCGCGCGCTATACATTTATTATACTCGCTGCAAGGACACTGAATCATCGTGTATATACATATACATACACACAACGCAGTAAGTAGCTGTCGCGCAAAGTTATACTAATTAAGCCGTTTCCATCTACCGGTTCGTTTGCGAGCGTACTAGAAGGCAAAGAATGTTTTTTGTTCAATACATTTCAAGTCGCGCGCAATAACTTGCATTGTCTGTTTCTTGACGACCTATTCGAGATTGCGTGTTATATTCAAGTGCACTTCAATCCTCTTCGAGTGTGCTATCTATTTTTATCTTGTAACGATTACAGCTCTGATAAATAAAGCGGTTTTATATTATAAAATTGTTCAAGTATGCCGGAAGTAATTCAGTAATGTCCGAATAAAAATCTAACACTTTAGAACGAGTTATGTTTTCTTTTTTAATTAAACTTTCTTGAAAAATAAATGTTTAATAAAATTGCAAATTAAAAACTTCTTGCCGCAAAAAAAAAGCCTTGACAATTTCTGCAACCGATTGTGCAAGTTTGAAAGATTTAAAGATGAATTACAAATTATCGATAATGCATCAACTCTATAACTGTTATTATCTGTTATTAAGAATTAATGTATGTCTTGCTGTCTAATGATCAATTATGCAATCGCTATTGACCACAATTGCTGAAGTAATCAATTCACTAGCGTTTGCCTTGAGCATAAACCGATTAAATACCGACTCTGTTGACACAGCAAAAAAAGTCCGATAAACACTTCTGCGAAAGCTCACTTGAAAGATTTACGAACTAAGATCGGACAATTCACTGTTCATTATCATAACATGTACATATTTTATATCGATTTATGCACAGTTGTCTATATGTGTATGTATATGTTCCACAATACAAAACTGATAAATATTTGCACAATTCTTTCAATATAAATTTAAACGACTAACATTGGATCATTATGCAATATAAACGAGAATATATAAAAATTGTTAAAATGTTTAATAAAAGCATTGCATATAAAACAATCACACAACTCTGTAAATCAACCGTTTGAGTTATTTATCACGTCGTAATACGATAAAAAAATCGATACAATATTAATAATTAAAAAAAAATCCAATGTGCTTTACAATCGAAACCACTCGGTAGATACACAACGATCCGCGCGCCACTACCGAGCTTCGCACGGACGCGTCGAGATGGCGCCACGTAGCGCGACGAATCTGGCGAGAATGTTTGTGCACGCGGCATCCTTCTCCTCCTCCGCCTATCGTTTACCTAACCTATACGATTCTAGCGCAACCCTAATAGCTTTAGTTAAATATTGAACGCAACAAATCACTTACCAAAAAATCCAGCTTACAGCACGTGAGGCGCAACTTAAAGTGCGCACAACTACGACGATAAAGCAGCCAGTGAATCAACGTGAAAGTGCAAGATGTTCGAATAAAAACACACTTTAAGTATCCGTGTGTGTGTACTTGCACCAGGTTATAAATCTACAAGATTTGACACTTTTTCACCGAAATGTGCACACGAGATTCTTCACTGCACCGCAAACGAGGACTCGAGATCACTCACTGCGAACGAAGTTAAAAGACATGAGTCGTATCACGAGATCGAGTGTTTGACTCGACCGATGAAAATGCGCTTTGATGAATGACAGCGTGGCAGAAGAAGAAGGACAACGACGACACGCGCTCCCCACGGCGGTCGGCGCGGCAATGACTCTGGGTAGTATATCGGTTCGCTGCAGAGGACGATGGTGGGGCTAGGGAGCGTCGTGATAGGGGAAGAGGGCTCATCGGTGGAAGGGAGCGATGAGGCGCAAAGGGGCGGAGAGGGAAAAAGAATTCTATAAGCAGGACCACAAGAGCAATAGAAAGGATGAAGAGAGGGGACATACAGGGAGGATAGAGAAAGATAGGAATAGAGAGATATCTCTCTACCTAGCTAGAGGTGGCTTGATTCCGAAGGAAGGGAGATACATAGTTACGGAAGGGGCGAGTATCTCGGAAGAGTGAGACAGACCGTTTGTAGTCCTCTTTGAATAGCTGCGTTTTCCATCTACGGACTAAATGCCCCGTTTATTAACGTTGTAATTTCGCGACGTAACGCGGGGTCCCAACTCAACAGAGTTGCGATAATTGAATGTGCGGAACATGAAAAGAGTCGCGGATATATCTACTGCGCGAATATATTCTGCTTCAATAGAGCAACTAAAAGTATCGGCTGCAGCAGTAGGAGATATGTATCGAACAATACACACACACACACACACATTATACATTATTTTAAATAACAATAATCCCCGGTAAACACACCGAGTAATAGTAACATTACAGCAATGTTATAATTCCTCACTCGACAATGTAGATGCAATATAACACATGTTACAACAGTTACATTGTTGAGTAGGAAATTGTAACCATAATGCTACTGTTGTACTTGATATTTGCTCTCTAATTTTGTATTTATTTTATTCCCTTTTTACGAAGATCTTTTTTTGCCCCTATCAAAATTAACGAGCGTGATAACAACAATATTTCAAATGCCAAGTGCATCAGAGTTATAAACAAAAAAAGCGTATAAAATAACGTCTTTTAAATGCGAGAGCGCAAACGCACGCAAAATGTTACAAATTGTTCCTAGCGGGAATATTTATCTCGCGCATGGCGTGCCGTGGCCGTACGTGAAAAGTCTTCGGTTAACTATCCTGCCAGGGTAACACGATCGCTTACGTCGATTAAGGCAACATGTGTTCGAGGAGTGTGTAAACACAGTCATTGAGTTTCAAAGTACAAGAGCAAACGCTTTGCGCGTGCGTTACTTGTAAGGCACGGCCCGTTTACAGTATAGTTTTTTTTAACGCAAATGTATCTTATTTAAATTTTCGCCCATGTAGAAAGTCGACGGGATTATACAGCACGCGAATGTTGATTTATTAATAATCTGTATAATCAGAGAAACTTGCCACCGATCAAATCGTGATTGCTATCGTGTGTTTTATATACAAAACATCAGAGATAGAGCAATAATAATACTAATATTAATAACAACAACAACAACAACAACAATAATAGTATAATAATATAATAGTAATAATAGTAATATAATAAAATAATAGTAATAATAAATAGTAATAATAGTAATATAATAACATAATAGTATAATAGTATAATAATAATAATAATAGTATAATAATATTAATAATAATATTAATAACAACAACAATACTAATAATAATAACAGAAAATATATGCAGCAAGTATATTACGCAAAAATTAATACGCAAATATTTTCTTAAAATAAATGTTTTACACAAAGATATTTCGTAATGTAGATATTTCAATAAGCAATACACAACAAAATCGAATCTAAAAGAGTTACATTTCGCTCGCATACGTTTTACATAAATCACAACCAGTTTCACAACCAGTTGAAAGTCGTTCGTACACAGTCCGTCGGAATGATTATACACGGAAAACAACGGAAATTGAATCGAGCCGAGTCTGAGAAGAAATAATTGCGAAACTGAGGAATATTGACAGAACAAAAAAGACGAGAGAGAGAAGGTACTAAGATGGCACTGGTAAATCTCAGCTCGTGAAGCGGCACAGGAGCGAGGAAAAAAGGAACAAGAAGGGAAAGATGGTCAAAGCAAAAAAAAAAAAAAAGATGAAAGAAAATATCTTCTTCTTGTCGCGCTCGTGACGGAGGATGTTTTATGAGATCTTCCAATGATAACATTAAATACGGTGCCTGTTTATTTATCGCTCCGGATTCGAGTTTGTTTTAGAAATACTCTGCGTCGTGTGAATAATACCTGCATATGTTGGCCTAGATAACGAGCTCTGACAGCGTTTCTAAGAGAGGGAGAGAGAACACGGGAAGGAGAGGAGGAAGAAGAGGCAGGGAAGCGAGAACAGAGGCGATTGGATTCCGCGGGGCAGGGAGAGGGGAGAGAAGAACGGAAAGGGAGAAACAAAAAGGGGGGAAGGAGGGAGAAGGAGAGGAAGAAAAGAGAGTGAGGAAGAGAGACAGAGAGATTAGTCATGTTTCATTATAAATACCATCGCGGCCGAGGAGCCGGTTGAGCAAGTTTTATCTTGTTCACAATATGCTTTTAGGAGAACCAGCCTTTCCTGTCATCGATCATTTACTTTTTTACGGAGGATCGACCTCGGACGTTATTAGCTTTTGACTCGTTTTTTACAGGGCGTAGCACTTATTACGTGTGTTTGAACGCGTTGCGGACGTCGTGGATAATATAACTGGACAGACAAAGTAATTTAATAGACAAACGAAGAAATGTTTGAATTTTTCAGCTTAATCTTTTAAATTTAAGTTTTGCAAAATTGCGCTCACGACGCATAGTGTGTCTTCGTTCGTCGAAAAATACTGCAACGTTTATCTAAAATATACCTGTTTATCTGAAAGATACTAAAATATACGTTTATCTGAAACATATATGTGTCATTCGTTTCTTGTAAATTGCTCTTTTATCGCATACGTGAGATGACACGCTTATCAGAATGCAAACTTTGCAAATCTCACGACGATTTTGTTCTACCGGCCAATTTAGATGTATTTAATTAATATTCGGAATGAATTCGTCACGAATGTAATTTATTTTGTTGTACAAACTATATATGTATATGTATATGCGTGTGTTATAAATATTTTGACGATTGTATATAGTTTTTTTCCGGTGAAACACGAGTGTATATTTTAATTAATGTATGCGTGCACTTATTCCGTTATTACAGACGAAACTGTCGGTCGGAGAGTGACAGCCATTAGCGCACATATTTGAGAAAGTAAGCTTTTCAAAAGATACTCTAAAGACAAACCGAAGAAACGACTTATCGTTTTAGGCCGGAGCAAGCAAACTCTCCCAAGTACTCCGGCCTGAAAATGCGTGTTATAACACTACTAATGTTTCAGTATTTAGATATTGTAAGAAAGTAGGACATCACATCGAGGGGAGGACGAGGTGGGAATGCGCGGAGAATTGTTAGGACGGAGTTTATAAAGAGCCGTTACGTTTCTCCGTTGCCTGTGAAAGGTGCCTTTAATTTCAGTGACGTTTCAATTGCATTTATGTATATTCAATTTCGCGAAACACAGTCAATTCGAGATCGCGAGGCGCAAGAAACAAACGGAGAAAGAAGAGAAGAAGAAGAAGTAAGAGACGCTTACGTAATGCAGATTCCCGTGATATTCTGACAGACAAGAAAGTTACTTTCTGAAGATAAAGAGAAATCGTGCTTTGCGCTTTGCTTTCATCGACCTGTTCGAGTAGTAAAAAAATCGATTAACGATTATATACATTGCGCGCGACTCAACTACACAACGCCAAGCACTAGTTTGCATCGTATATTTCATTTTCGATACAATCAATATAAATTACTTTCAATAATGTGGAGTATTTACGAAATGTATTATTTCAGAAAAAAACCAATGTATTGATATTAAACTTTTGAAAATATACGCGCAAAAGATTGAGAAGAAGCGTGCGAGAGAATGAATTAACCCTCAAGGAACACACTGGGTCAATTTGACACTGTTCGTCGACTTTGGTTTCTTGAGAATATCAATATAAATTTTTAGCCAAAAATATTGAAAACTAAGAAAAAGATGATTTTTTATTCA